>SWBL01000400.1:0-41592 GCA_024195585.1 Aureobasidium sp. EXF-3400
CACCACCACCACCCACAAGTCGCTCCGTGGTCCCCGTGGTGCCATGATCTTCTTCCGCAAGGGTGTCCGCAAGACTGAGATGAAGGCTGGCAAGGAGATCCAGACCCTCTACGACCTCGAGGGCCCCATCAACTTCTCCGTCTTCCCTGGTCACCAGGGTGGTCCTCACAACCACACCATCACTGCTCTTGCTGTCGCCCTCAAGCAGGCTCAGTCTGACGAGTTCAGACAATACCAGCAGCAGGTCATCAACAACGCCAAGGCCCTTGAGCACGAGTTCAAGAAGCTTGGCTACACTCTTGTCACTGGTGGTACCGACAATCACATGGTTCTCATCGACCTGAAGCCTCAGGCTCTTGACGGTGCTCGTGTTGAGGCCGTCCTCGAGCAGATCAACATTGCTTGCAACAAGAACACCACCCCTAGTGACAAGTCTGCCTTGACTCCTTACGGTATCAGAATCGGTGCTCCCGCCATGACTTCCCGTGGTATGGGTGAGGACGACTTCAAGCGCATTGCTGGCTACATTGACCAGGCCGTCAAGGTCTGCAAGTCTGTCCAGGCCGACCTGCCCAAGGAGAACAACAAGCTCAAGGACTTCAAGGCCAAGGTTGCCTCTGGCGAGGTTGAGGAGATCAACAAGCTCAAGTCTGAGATTGCCCAGTGGGCCAGCACCTTCCCCCTGCCCATCTAAGCACGTCAAAGTTGGACTTGCGTACTAGTATTTTGATTGCATCTAATGGCGTCTTGGGATGAAACGATATTCAACATGGGATAAAAACGGAAGGAGGGGTGTTAGGTTACGAAAAGCAGACACAGCTTCAACCTGTGACCTTGCTATGATACCAGGAAACTTGTAGTTTCCAGTGCTAGAAAAAAGCGACATGACAATCTATAACAGATCTGAACCATTTTCACATTGCTGTTACTACTACCGTCCCTCTATGTGTCTAGCTCGTGAATGCTCTCGAGTATGTCTTCACTGTCTTCTCTTGGAAACGTCGACGAGGTTGATGACCACGTTGAGCAAAAAGACGGCGATGGCTTGTGCGCACGTCAGAGCGACGGGAAGCGGGATGCGGGAGGGTTCCCTGATTTTAGCGCGGTTGGCCGTGGTTCCCCACGCAACCAAGTATTTACCAACGATCATCATGGTCCTTGGTTGCAGGAGGCTGGGGCGTGGCAGGAAATTCATTTAGCACTTTACCAACCTCGCCATTTTGTCGTGCAGCAAAAGAGACAAGGGCATACACGCGCCGCGCTTCCATTGCTTTCTCTCACTTCTGACTTTCCCACGAACCCACACGTTACATACGTTTTCTGGACGATAAACTGAAAGACCATCATCTAGCGGCTTTTTGCAACGACTATTGCTTCTCCACCTTCAGGCCATCCATACCTCCACACTCCACGAGTCAAGACACGCAAAGAGACCCCAAGAGCCATTGTGTCCAGACGCATCTGCATTCCTCCAACCTCTTGGTCGGCCACCGGCAGAACGCAGGACACTGTCTAAGCAAAAGACGACATTCCAGAGCAAGCCATGGCAGGAGGTATTGGCTTTGCCGTTGGCATACAACGCCTGATACCTTTCATCGGTTATCACCACATTCTTATGATCTTGATTGCTGTTGCCATCATTCTTCTTTGTACGTAACACCCAGTACCATCGCTGCCTACCCATGACTAACAAGCTTGACTCGCAGCATTACTACTGGCAGGGTGCTCCTCGAGTTCACCATTAATACCAGGAATCTTCCTCATCGACTTTTACTACCAAACATACACACCGACATATGATCCCGCCCAAGTTGATCCTGGCGTCACTGCCGCTATTGCCAACATTGTTGGGCAGACTCAGTTGGAAGTAAGAGTTGGATACTTTGGCCTGTGCATCGCATCAGACGCAGGCAACTACCTCTGCTCCAACAATGCTACCCTGCTGGCCGAGCAGATCAGCATCGACAAAGATCCCATGAACTTGATCTGGGTCGCAAATACCTTCAAGAACTCGGTCGTCTTCCCCTGGTTGATGTAGGTTTAGACCCCTCTGATCAAGAAAGATTTCTCGCTGACAAAGCCCGAACAGTATCATCGCCATCATTCTTGCCTTCCTCTGCTTCCTTCTTCTCGCCTCTTTCCCTGGCTGGCATGAAGAACGTGACCGTGCCACTGGTTCAGAAGTCGACGTGAAACCCTTTCCTTCACGTCCGGTTTCACAAACAGCTCTGGCACTTATCTTCATCGCCTCAGTCTTTGTCCTAGTATCTGTGCTATGGCAACACACAGCATCAGTAGCCGCAGCACAAGTCGCTCAAGACATGGGCAACGGAAGCATAAAATCAGGCGTCGGAACTTCAGCCATGGTGTTGGGCTGGTTCAGCTTTGCATTGCTACTCATCGTTACCATTGGTCTTTTGGTCATGATCTTGAGTATCCATCTCTTGGAAAGACTTACGGATGAATGATCTTGAACTCGCAAATGTTTTGCAATGATACGACACCACCAAAAGCATGATACGAAACCAGAGGAAATTTTCGACATATGCATCATGATCACGACGACAGGGTATGGCTTCACCTGCCCGAGCATACCAGCGCATTATACCCCCTGTTTCTGCGCAACTTTTTTCTTTCTCGTTTTCTCCTTCTGCATCTTGATCGGGCTGATGAGCCTGACCTGAACTCCTCGACTGCATTGCTAGCATGCAAGCATTTTTGTTCTCATTGTTCGGGGGCCTTCCTTGGTAATTTGCATCTACGGAGCATTTTTGGGACCTTGTTTTTTTTTTCTTGATTCAGAGGAGGGGGAGGGTTGATCCTCGATGTTTTTTTTTGTTCTGGTGTTTCTTTTTTCTTTCAAATCAGATTGAATGGCATGGAGAGAAAAGCTGAATTGATGAGTTTTCTTTTTTTTTTTTTTTTTTTGTACATGACAGACCCTTCGAAAAACAGAATGAGAGACGGAATGGACTATATAGATGAATTGGCAATTGGCATGGACACTGGATGTCACTCTTGACCACAACAAGTCGATGTTTCTTGCTTTACCTTTGTGAGACGACTTGATCGCATTCACAGACGGATAGTATCTCATTTTAACAAAAGTGAAATCATCGAAAGGTAACGTTGAGTATGCTAATCACAGGCATGATGTCGGTCGATGAGGAAGTGGTTTGGTCAGGGACAAGTGCTTCAGACACTTTGAGGCGTTTTTGGTTCTCGAGCAGTGTTATAGACAAGGAGTGGTTTCTTGGATCCAGAGGTGAACGAGGTTTGATGCAATGTAAAGACACGGCCAGAAGACAGGAACAAGCATTCGAGAGTGACGTTTGAGGCTGGTGAAAGTGGGTCTGCACTGTCTCGCTGTCTGTAAGTGTCGTTGAATGAGCAGAATGAGCAGAATGCATTTGATTGAAGGATATGTGATGTCTTGTTTTTCTGTCGGGTATATGTGCTTTCCTGTACGACTAGCTAGCTGTACACGTCTAACTTGTTGTTCGACAATAGCTCAATCAGTAGACTTGGGCGCCTCGATCTGAGATTGGCCCCAAACATTAGGTCTGTGGAAAGCAAGAAACGTCAGCATGTTATAAAATCTCCTCCAACGAGATGGAACAAGTAACGTACCTTGTAAACAACATGTTCAAAATCTCGCCATAGCTGCCATCGTCTCTTTTTCTGCCTTCGAGCCATTTACTCAGGTCTTGTTTCATTTCGCTCTCGCCTCTGCCTACGACGTCGATACCGCGTTCTTCGCATGCTATGCGGGTTTCTTCTGTGCTCAATGTCAAGTGGCTCAATACCCAGTCTTGGAGTAATAGCTCGTCGTCGATGTGCAAATATCCAAGATGTCTCATCAGTTTGACGGGGAACAAAGGATGTTGCACACCCATGCTGTCGAATAGTCTACCTCCTATCCCCAAAACTCGCGACACGTGCAGGGATTCCTGCTTTCCTAACTTGACGATGTGTTGAGCTGTGCGCATGGACATGTATAGTCTAGGCAATGCCTTTTTGCCTCCCGCTATACTCGTGGGCATAGCATCGTCATTCTCCTCTGCAGGTTTCGGTGTTTTGAGTCCCTGACGGAAAGATTTCTTGCGTCTTTCCTCGACGCCTTTTCTCATGTCTTCGATTTGCTTGGGGATCCTGCAGGTGCGTGGGACAGCAGAAGGCACAAAAGGCACAATCAATGGTAACCACTCTCCAAACAGGGCCACCATCAAAGCAAACGGTGGCAGTTTTCTAGAGTCGTATTGTTCCCTCATGAGCAATTGGAAATTCGTCCTTGTCAATTTGTCTTTTCCTTCGGTTACGTTCTCGTAGTAGAACTCGATGTGTGCGAGTAATGGTCTAGGCATGTTGGGAAGCCCATGCGCGCGGTTTGCAGAAGTGATATGGGATTTCAGAGCTTTTGCGCGTTTGCGGTTGCTCCATGTTGCTTTCACGCCTGCCCAGTAGAACTTTCCGTATGCGCGGCCGATTTGGAAGAGGTGGGCTGGTGTTGAGCGAGAGCCTTTTTCGGGAAGGTTGAGGGGTGGTGGAAGGGTAGACAGTGGGCCATTGATGCCGTCTTCGTCTGGTTGAGAGGGTTCTTTGGGAGGTAGGTCTTTGGTCTTTTCGTCGACGTTCTCAGAGGGTGGTTTGGTCGAGTAGGGTTTCAAGGTGCTGGCGCAGCTGAGGAGTTGGTGGCGCTGGGAGAGGGGACGGAAGGATTGTTGTTGTTGGATGGACAAGATCAGACTGGTTGCCCTACGAGGGACTTGAATTGTGCTCGTCATTGCATTGGTTGGTTGGTTCAATTGCTGTTTGAAAGTTGGAGGACGGCGGAAATTGATCAAAGTCGTGTTTCGAGTGACCCGCGTCTTTGACAATTCGGCGCAATCAATACGTCACTAACAAAATAATGGCAAACAAATGGAGAATTAAGTATTTCGTGCTTTTTTTTAGGCTTCTTCGTACATGCAGCATGTTAAGTGTATCATTTGGGCAGCATCATGACATATTCTCTCTCGCTGTCGCCAAAGCCCACGACATCGCCATCCCGTAGCTCGATGTATCGACTGCCGCCAATCTTCTCGCCGTTCAGCCGCGTTCCGTTTGCGCTGTCCAGATCGATGAGATATGGTTTGACCTTGCTTAGCTTATCCCCGTACTCATTCGTCTTTGTGATGTGTCTGAATTGCACGACAGCGTGCTGCTTGCTGATGCTCGGGTGTTCTAAGTGGAAGTCGACGATGGCTTGATCGCGTCCCATGAGCCAGCAACTGCGTGAGTAGAGGTGGATGGTATCAATCATGTCTTTGCCCTTGAAGACGAACATGCGCCATTGCTCTTTGCTTGATGGTTTGCGCGCCTCGGGTGGCTCGTGGTATTTGAGGACAGTATTGGTGCCAGCCACGGTATTCGCTTCTTTGGCGAGTAGTCCTGTCGCGTTGAAGTTGGGCTTCTGCTTTTCTACGACAGGCTCTGCTGGAGCAGCACCATCTCCCTGGCGGAATTGATCTTGTTGCGAAGGTAGAGGCCCACGAGCGCGACGAGGTGGAGGTGACTTTGAATGCGAGTATGAACGTCTTGTTCGTTTTGGCGGTGGTGATGGTGATGCGTCTTCTTTCCGCGAGCTTCGTTCTCTGTCGTGTCTTCGTCTCGGACTCCTTGAGCGACTGTTGTGTCTTCTCCTTCTGTCCTTGCTGTCATCGTCGTATCTTCGGCTTCGTCTGTCTCTTTCTCTTCTATCATCGTCGTCCCTGCTCACAGATTTTCTCCTGCGATCGTGTGGTCTGTCGGAGCGCCTCTCTCTGCTATCGCGCCGCCTCCTACGGTCTCCATCTTCTGAACCCATTGTAAAGTGGTTATGAAGCTTGTCTTGTGAGAGCAAGCATTCACTCGGTAAACCAAACAACCTTCGGCCGGGGATGACGCGAAGTCTTGGCACCCAAATCTTCGAGGGTCCATAACTTCTTTTTCGCGTTCACCTGCCTTCTTGTTTCTCTCCCAAGCACCATCCTCACCAAAGCTGCGTTTCTTTGCTTCCACACAGACGAACATGAGCAATCATTTCGTCCCTCTATACTTGCAAATGAGAAATTCGGAGTAATCTTCACATTACACAAAACTCACCTTGCAACCACTTTCACGAGTTGGGCGCAAGCTCTGAGTCACTGCCTGCGAGGGCCTGACGTGACACGTCTGCACCTGGCATCAGAAATTTCAGAACGTCTTGACCTGGGACAAGGGCCAGCCTCTTGAAAAGGGAAGAGATCGCGTTTCTATGGGAGCCGGTGCGAAGATTGTATGCAGAGTTTGACTTTGCGATACTTGAGTGCAATACGCAGCGTTTCTTCTTCTAACGAAGGAATAATTCGATTCCGATTACTCGGGTGAGGATGGTGTTTCAACTTTTTCTTTTTATGGTTGGCGAATGAGAGACCACCTGTATGTGGTGCTGACTACGAACCTCATGTTCTTGAGAGACATGAGAGCCGAGAGTCTCTCGCGAGTCCTTCGATTGCGCTTCTTGCGTTGGTCGTTGGAGTACATCTTGAAATAGGGCCATTCAACATACGGCTTCACACTTATACAGCAATACACAAGCTATACACATCCATCCTTCGAACTTGACTTCAACTATCACACTACTATTCAGCTCGACTGCCGCAAGTGGACCGATTTGCGTTGTGGGTCTTGTGACATCCGATGCGGTGTTCACCGGATCGCTCTTTCTCTCGGGCGTCTTTGCCAAAACCATTGTTTCCCCTCAAAGGAAACAATCCATTGATTCCTTCTCGTTGTTCCTTTCATCGCTACAGCTCGTTCGTCTTTCATGCATGCTTTGTTCTCTTGCACATCCTTTGAACGCCTTTGTCCATATTCTTGAAACTCATTGTTGACAGATCTAAACAGCCCGACGCACAACAATCCTCGTGGTCTACTACAAAATGATGTATCCTTGCTCCTGGATAGTATCTCGGAATCTCACTAACATTCACAAACACCAACACAATACTCAAACTCGATACAATGTCTTCCTCCAGTTCTGTCAACAACGCTGCTGGTCAGCCTTCTATCCTGACAAACATGACATCCGGTATTGAGTTGGAAGTACTTGCGTATGCGCCTTCTGGTGTCGACCCACAACGCCACCTCTCAAATGCTCTACGCCAGCCTATTCTTCTGCCTTGCTCCAAGTGCAACCAAACTCACTCGTGGAAGCTGCCCTACCTTGGACTTCTCGACCGCAAAAACTTCGCTGAAGGCTTTTCTTATGCAGGCTGGAAGACGATGAAAGATGGAAGTGTTAGGCCTGACAAAGATGAGCTTGTTCACGTCCCAAGGGGTTCTACTTTCTTCAACATGGAGATTGTATCCAGGGTCATGAACTTCACCAAGCCTACACCCTGTCCACTTAATCAAACATACCCATGCACCGGTGAATCCTTTGAGTGGGAAGCTCGGACTGAGATCTTTTCTGTCATCCAGAGAGTCAATGAGGCATTCTCAGGCCCTGGATATTGTTTGGCCATCAACAGGAATACTGGTTACCACGTTCACTTTGGAGACGGTAAGAATCAGCCCTCTGTCAAAACTTCTCTTGGAATGTTTGGTGCTTTTACCGCTCTTGAAAGACAGCTTGATCAAATCTTGACCTGCTCGAGAATCCCAATCCTTCGCCACAGAGGCCATCCTGACTCTGGTGTTCCTAGGCCAAACGCCGTTTATAAGTACGACCAAAAGGCTAAACAGAGTTGGTACGTTGATTCTGGATCAAGATTCTTCCTTGAGAATCTTCGCATGCAAGTCGATCTATTTTCTGGAAGATTCAGGCCCGAAAATCGCGGAGCCGTCACCTCAGCCTTGCAAGATGCCAATGTTCCCGGCTGGCTTGATAGGCTCTCGGAATTCAATATAGTCAAAGACTTCGTGGACCTTTACCCCAATTGTAGCGCTGGAGAAAGCCTCTCATCTCGTTATCTAGCCGTCAATCTTGACAATCTTCGCTCATCCAGTGGGAAGAACACTGTTGAAGTTAGACTTAGTCCAGGCTCCATGGATCCTTCTGACGTCTACGCCTGGTATGATTTCGTCGGTAAGCTTATGTTATGGCTCTCGACTCCTGCCATTGCTCACAACTCTATCATCCTCGACATCTGGGCTGACCCAAATAGTACCGTTCTTGACTTGATTAAGCAGGTTGGTGCTTCGCAGTCCACCATTGACTACTACACCGATCGTCTTACTCCTGACTGGGCTGTTCGTCGTCACTGCCGCTTGACTTCCAATATTGATGACGGTGATCCTTTCAAAGCTTTCAAGCTCGCCATCGAGAATAATCGCCTCAAGGATGCTCTTCGTGAAGCTGTCGACGCCAAAATCTCGCAGAAACTTGAAGGCGGGTACTATGGACAACTCCCTGACACTGTGTTCAAGACTCTGCCTGCCGAAATCCAGAATCACCCAGACAGCCACACCCTCAACATGGACGCATGCGACTACGAGAAATGGGCCGACAAGGCTATCGCTGTAGCTAAAACCATCGACTTCTATGCCCCATTGTCACCTAGCGACTCTGACAGCGAGTGCGACTGTAAATGGTGCGAACTGGAGCGCTGTGGCTGCAAAAAGTGCCGCAAGACGCTTCGCAGGTTGTGCCCTGACTGCAAAGATGACTCCAAGAAGGGCCCCAAATACAGCTTCGCAAGTCATCTTTCTGATTCGTCTGAAAATGATGTGGACTTGTCGTACTATAGTTTGTAGTGCTGGTCACAACAGATAAGTGGTGTATCTCTGGTGTTTTAAGGTGAGTTCTGCTTTTTCTCTCGTCCTCCTATACACGAATACAAATTGATTTTCTTCAAACATGCTTGAACTTTTGCCTTACTGATTATGTAAAACATGTGACATGTACACCTTAATAGACTCGCTATGATCTGCTCTGTGCCTTTGCCGGGATGAAATGTTGAGCATTCGAGCTCTCCTCCCTGTGTGCTAAAGTGTAACGCGTGTAGCTGTGAAAATACACAATGCTAACAAGAAACAGAACAGTGTCCACTGAGAAGCGACGAAGAGTAGACACTTTGTGGAACATGCCCATATTCCCAAAAAAAAAAACTTGTGCCTTTCTAAAAGCATACACTCTGCTCTTCGCCTAAGACGCGAGTACGAACGGGATTCAATTAGGACTTACAGACTTAAGCATATGGGAAGGTTTGTATCTCTTTGATTTCCCGCTAACCTTTTCCAACCCTGTCCTTTTTCACACCCCATATTGAAACAGGCTGTTTCACTTGTGCTTTGCCTCAACTCTTTCACCACTTTCAGTACAGATTGATCACATTCTTTTTTTTTTTCCTTTCCCCGCCTTTTTGGATATAAGGGATATTATTAAACTATTGGAATGCCACAGTTTTGCGTTTTCCGAGCAAGATAGCCCTTTTGCAGGATATTTTTTTCTTTGTGCCTGGGAAATCCCATGCTCTTCCTACGAGAGTGTTGTAGATTTCCTTCGGCTACAGTATGCGACAGTCTTTCAACTACGAGAGTATCTCTAGTCAAAGATTCATCGTGAGAAGATCCAGGGAGATGAACCTGTATGATTCATCTGGAAAGAGACATAGAACATCTGCCGTTTTGGTGGGGCCTTCAAATCTGGTACAAGTAAAAGTGATTTGTATAGAAACTCTTACTGCCCTTGCGGGGTTCAAAGAGGAGAATAGAAGAAGCGAAAACCCAAACAACCTAAAAGCTTGTAATATTACATCTCCCGTTGCTCTTTGCCTACTGCTCAACAGTCTCTAAGCATTGATCGCACAGTGTCGAGATCAATCAACACTGCCATCCCTCTCTCTATCTTCCCTGGTTCTCCCACTAACCCTCGAGAGCCTACTACTCCTGCCCTCCTCACCTCCTTCCTCCCACTGCTGAGAACTACCAACACTGCCTCTTCTATCCCTCTCCCTCTCAAGCATACCCCTCAAATCCTCAAGCTGTGAATCTCGTTCCTCAAGTCTTTGTCTTGCGCCCTTGCGATCTAACAATCTCCCTTCTCTTTCTGCCTTCAATCGTCTCTCCAACTCTTTGAGTCTGTGAATCCATCGTTGTTCAGAGGGTTGAATTGGCGGTGTAGCAATAACAATAGAAGGATTCTTCGCCGTTGTGGGAGGTTGATTATGTCCTTGTAGCACCTCAATCGCAGAACTCGAATGATGTCTGAGCAACGAGTTTGCCATACTGGCTCTAGGCGTAAGTTGATTACTCGTGTCTCTTCTCTCTGCAGCATCCTTGCCGGTAGTCTTCTCTGCAGCGGATTTGTGGAAGCGGATTTCGGCTTTGAGAATCTTAATCTCTTGCTTTAGTTTCGCGACTTCTTCGATGCTGGTTTTGGAGGATCTGTTCATGTTTTGTTGGGAACGCAGTTGAGCGGATTCTTGGGCTTGCACCTCGATAGCTGATTGGGCATCCTTGACTGCACGCTCCAAAAACTCCATCTTTTTGACGCGGACGTCGAGGTTCTGCTCTAGAACTTGATAGTCTTTGCGCAGGTTCTTCTCGACACTGCGGATTTGGGCTTTGCAGTTTGACATCAAAGTCTCGATTGTCTTGATCGCGGAGAGAATGTTGTGGGTAAAAGGTTGGAGATTGCGGGATATGCTGTCGATGGATGTGGGTTCACCGTTGACACTGCTGTGATGGGAAGCCCATGCGTTGCCGCAGAGGTTTGACAGCTTCGTCCATAGAGTGAACAGTAGCTGATTACGCTCGACCAGTTGATCACGGTATTGTTGTTCGAGTTGCATCATCTTACGGCGATCTTGACTACGAGCTGTCTCCAGATCCAAAGCGCGAGATTCGTGTTGAGCCATCATGCGTGCGTTGGTAGAGTTGCCGCGTTGAGACTGCTCGAACTGGTGAAGGTCCTTGCGGCGAAGAGAACGTTCCTTCTCGAGCATTTCAGATAGTCTTTTGCTTTCTAACCCACTGCTTTCGAGTAGTTGATCTCTGTTGCGCAGTAGACGGTCCTTCTCTGCCAGTTGTGCCTTTGCTTCGCTAAGGTCAACAATGGTGTTTTCCAACTCATCCTGCATTCTCTGAATCTCCTGGAGCCAGCCAGAGCGTCTGTCACCAAGTACTCGTCTGAGATTGGTCTCGAGTTCTTCCAGTCTGGTCTTGTACTTTGTGGTTTCAGTCTCCGCTTGACGTAGAGTTTGCTTGATGCTTCTGACTTCATCCTTCGATCTTGCGTTCTCGTCATTGAGATCATCAATCATCTTCTGCACTTCCTGCTTGGACTGATTATCGACAATCTCACGCTGGCGGCGTTCCTCCACAAGACTCTCCTCAAGCTCTTGCATCTTCTCCTTTTCGTCTTGAATCATCTGCTGAGCAGCGGCGAGGTTATTTTCAAGGTCGCCGATCTTGATCTTGTCGCCTTCTTGCTCTTCGCGGAGGAAGGAGATTTCATTATGCAAAGATTCTGCCTGAACATCAAGCCGGCTGTTCTTCAGTGCAGTCTCGTGCAAGTTCTTCTCCATCTCGTCAAGCTCGGTGTTCGCGTCTTCGAGCTCTTGCTCAAGCATCTCGATGCGCTTCATAGCTGCTGTCCTATCATCTTCCAGCTGGACAAGACTGTCGTTGAGGCTATGCAACTCTCGCTGCAGGGCTTTGAAATCATCTTCACGGTCCTTCAAGTCCGAAGCAATACGCTCGCGTCCTTGTTCCGTCTTGTCAAGACTGTCCTCCAGATCTTCGATGGCACTAACAGCTTCGATTCTGAGCTTCTCGTGGTCAGCTTTGACCTGTTCGAGTTCCATTTCTGTCACTTCCAATTGTTGTATGGCTTCGTTGCGCTGGTTCTGAACTGTCCTCAGATCTTCAACAGCAGCATCAAGCTCATTCTCAGAGATCTGTACGGCTTCCTCGAGCTCTGCGATAAGTTCTGTTTGCTCATTGAATTGTCGTTGCATGTCCTGGAAGTCCAGTCTCAGGGCAGCGTTTTGGTCGCGCAGAATCCCTTCGCGTTGTTCATAACCGTCTCTTTCAGCATCACTCATAGTGGCTTGAGTCTGACCACTAGTCCGGGAAGTAGATCGTTGGTATTGGTTTTGTCGCGATACGGAACGGTCAAAGATGCTGTCACTTGTCAGGGAGCGACCACCTTCTACCTTGCGATGCAGCAATTTCAAGTCCTCAATCTCTTGTTGTAAACGTTCTCTTTCACGGTTCCGAGACGTGAGCATCGATGTTTGAGCACCAAGATCGCGGCGCAATTCAGCGTTTTCGTGCTGCAGCTGGTCGACGAGAGTAGAGCTCGACGCTGAGATGGCGCCGCTGCGAGTGTCGACATGTTCTGATCCAGTAGACTGGGATCGGATTCTGCTCATCCTGTTGATGCCGAGTCCTCTACTCGCTTCTGAAGCCTTTTCGCTCCTCAGCATGATGACTTCTTCACGAAGTTTGCGAATGTCCTCTTCAGCCTGTTCTCTACGAGCAGTTTCCGTTGTGAGCAGATCCTTCCACATTTCCTAGACACATGTATCAGTATTGTTGTCTTACATGTCTGAGACAATACTCACAGATTCTTCTTCCACAATATCATGCTCTGAGCCCCGTCTCTCATTCATGGCAGTCATGTATTCTTTCATCTTGCGCTTCTCCACCTCCTTGGCCATGTTTTCGGCGGACAAGTGTGCGATCTGGATTGTCTTTCTGTCAAGTTCCTCGCTCAATTGTAGAATCTCGTACTCGAGCTCTTCGTGACCATTACCAGCCGCCTCTTGGGCAGCTTTACGGGCTTCTGCCAAATCCAGCTCTGACTGTTTCAATCTCTTTTCAAGATCACGGATTTTGCGACGCAGAGATTGATTTTCCTTACGTTCGTTGGCAAGATCGGTCTGGAATTGGACATTCTTATTAATCATGTCCTTCACACCTTCTTCGGAACGATTTTGCAAGGCCTGGTCGAGGAAATGAATTTTAAGCTTGAGGTCAAAATTCTCCTTGGTAAGCTTGTCAATCTTGCTGTTCTGTTCTTTGAGGGTAAGATTACCACCTGGACGATTGCCGAAAGTCAGAGCATTGGACGAAGAGGCTGGACGCTTGTCTGGAGAAATAGGACGGTTCTGTTGGCGGTACTCTTTTGCAACAGTATCTGGGACTCGGATGTTCTGCACATGTCTGGTGATAATAGTGTCTGTGGGAGCGTGAAATTCGAACATGTCTGGTGGTCGAGGCGTTACAGGATCAGAGGCGATTGAAACTTTGTCCTCCTCTTCCAAGCTACCTAGGGCACGTTCTGCGCGAATGCTTGCCAAAACCGAATTTCCACGATTTAAGGGAGGAGGGTTGGGTTCGCTGTCTCTCGACATTGCCGAAACGACACTACCAAGACTTGGCAGGCGCGAAAGTGGACGGCCGTGGCTGAAGGAATGGTCCTCTGGAATGGCGCCGCCTGTCTGCAGAGCGTAGTCGCCAGCCGAGTATTCAGTATCGGCATTGGACACGGCAGACAGATGACTAGGGTTTCTCTGAGAGGAATAGCTTGGTCTCTTCTGCAGACGCGATGAAGCCGAGTGAAGGCTTCCGATGTCGAGCAAGCTTCTGTCTGAGATGGGCAAGGGGACGTCTTCTGGCCTGGTCGAAGCTGAGGTAGCGGACAAGAAGGAGTGTTCTGGTTCTTGCGACGGGCCTCCTTGTAAGTCTTCTTTGGACGATTGCGCGGTATCTCTGGAAGAAGAGGACAGGGTACGATGTTCAGATGAGGAGAATTGTGCCAAGGTCCGAGACGATGATCTTTGGTCGGTATCCTTGGAGGCGTTGGAACGCAAGGTGAGTCTAGTAAAGGCAGTGGATAGATCGTGGTCGTTTTCGGAGACACGTCGCACAGGTTCGGCACGCATTGAAGAACGTTCGGCGGCGGCAGCGGCAGGGGACGAGGGCTGTATGACAGCAGCAGATGTGATGGATGCGACTTCGTCATCTTCTTCTTGTTCCTCCTCATGCTCATCTTCAGCATCGTTCTCAGCGATGTCTTCTTCTGTTTGCTCATGAATGGGCGGGATGTCGCTGTCTTGTCGATGTTTGATGTTGAGGTAGGTATCGTCGGCACCGGTCCTTTCGTGCGTGACGCGCGCAGACAGCAGGTCGGGCATGAAGCTGGATTCGACGTCCATAAGTTTCCTCCTCATCTCGCGCTCGTCGTAGACATCGCTGTGGGAGTTGGTGAGATGCAGCAGACTGTCGCTGGACATGGGTAACGGCGGGAGGTCCGAGTCGTCTTGATCATACAAGTCGTCGTGCGCAGGAGAGAAGGCATCGTCTTCATGTTCGTAGTCATGGTCCGAGTAGTCGTGGTCTTCGGCGTGGTATGTGTGGGATTGGTCGGCGAGTTGTTTACTTGTTTGTTGATGGACTCGGTGGTGGGTTTCGTGGTCGGAATGGTCTGAATTGTGCGCAGCGTGGCTGGCGCGGTCGGCCAGGGGAGCGGGCGAACTCATGTCCTAGTCAATCCGGTTGGCGAAAGAGAGGAAGGCGTCGCTGCCAGATCGCAGATAACCCAGACTTGCCCATGGATGAAGCATCAACTTGGATGAAACGTCCGTCAAGCAAAGAAGGCTGGGGCTAGCTTGGAACCTTGCCGCTGTTGCGCTTGCTGCAAACACTAAAGTCGTCTCGTTCTTTCAACCACAACTTTTCTTCTAGGATGTGGAGTTTATTAGGTAGACTCAGGGCGCGTATCATAGGTGTAGATTTCGATTATATTGATACACATGGGATGGTCATCAATTCGAAAAAATCTTGTGTTGATAGCTATCTGCCTTCTCCGTCGCGACGCTTGCACTTGCCGAGTCCGGATCGTTCCAGTCGAAGCAACAGCTCCACCGACTCTCCACCACGGATCTGCAGGGTCAACTCTCTTCTAACAACCACTGCTGCACTTGTCTCTACAGCCACCACATTGCACGATACTCCAAGAACAAATTAAGTTAACATTCACCGAAGTATGTATTGGATAGGTACTCAACTATCTATCTTGGTGACAGGTCCAGAAACTATCTGAGCTACTGTGCTGTTGATCGTCTTCACTCAAAACTGTGCAGCAGATTGCGCATGTTATGCAGGCTGCTCTCGAACATGGCACGTTCCGCATCTTGCTGCGAAACCAGTTCATGCTCTCTCTCCTTCAATCCTTGAACCTCATACTTGGCCTCCTTCAGCTGATTACGGAGCTCATCACCTTTCTGCTTTCCTTCAGTTATCACTACCAGCAAATCGCGCATCTTGTTTTCCAGCCATAGACGGTCAGCCTTTGCTTGACTCATCTCTTGCTGGTGCTTGGTCGACATGTCCTTCTCTCTCTGGCGCAGCTCGTCGATTTCCTTGTCGGCCTCCCATAGGTAGTCGGCAAGTTCTGCGCAGTCTTGCTCATACTCATCCACGAGTTCGTCGAAATCTTGCTCGTGCTCATCCTCGAGTTTGTCCAAAGCTTGCACGTGCTGACGCTGAGCCTCCTCCTTCAGTCCGGCTATTTCTTCAGCGTGGCCAGCCTTGACAATCCGCATCTTCTGCGCCAGCTCCTGAATGTTGTTGATAGTTTCCGCAAGCCCTTCGCGAAGCCTGACGTTCTCGTCGTTGACCATGTTTGTCTTCTTCAATATTTCACACGCTTCATTTGTGAGCCACTCACGCTCCACGTGTCCTCTTTTGACCTCTTGATCGTAGCGGGTATCGGCATCCTTGAGCCTCTTCTCAAATTCAGCCTCCATGATCTTGTTTTGTTTGATCTGGGCGGATAGAACTTCCGCGGCATCTGCGCAGAGTTCCGCATCTCTGGCGGCCTTCTGGCGCCATCCCTCAGCCTCCTCTTCTGCGGTTCTGGTGAGCGACTCGTATGTTTGGAGTTGCCTGCGCTTGAGCTCCTCAAGTTCCTGATCATGTTTGTCTTGCATCTCCTGCAGCTTGTTACGGTGTGCCTGCTCGGCGGCGTACAGGCGAGTACAGAAATCTTCTCTGCAATCGTCGAGTTTCTTTTCGGTAACCTTGAGCTGTTGCTCAGCTTCGTCGGCGCGTTCGTGCTCTCTGTTGCACTCGGCCTTGTGCTGACGCTTGATCTCCTCGAGCTGCATGGCTTTCTCAACTTCGAAAGTGCGTCTGCGGTAGATTTCTGTTCTGCACATATCGACGTGCTGCACTTGTTCTTGTAAGGCCATGGTAAGTTGGTTGATTTCATGCTCATGTTCACGCTTCAGATCAACCAGTTCCTCGTTGTGGCGCTTCACAAGATCGCACTCGTATTCCCAAGCTTCACGGCTGCGAGCTTGAAGCTGCTTCTCGACTTCGCGGACACGAATGTCTTCTTCTGTGCAGTCATCAAGGTGCTCTTCCACATCGGCGTCGATGAAAGTGTTATCAAAGGTCTCTTCATCGTCGGTGTAACCGTAGAGGTCTTCCTGATCTACATCTGCGTCCTGGCTGGCATTGTTGACTTCGTTTTCGTCATCAGCTTCGTCTTCGCAGGAAAGACGTCCGCTTTCGTCGTTCGCGGCACCATCGCCATCGCTGACAACAGACCAAACATCATCCTCGCCGGCCACGAGTGTATCGGTCTCGCTTTCCGCCATGCTGGTAATCTCTCCATCCACAGTCTGTTGCTTGTCCTCGACTGTGCCTGGCTTGTCCGCCAGAACCATATCAACGGTCTGAGCATTCTGGGTTTGTGCGTACATGACTTCTTCGTTTTCTGCAATTTCTCTGAGAGCAGCTGTGAGATTCTCACAGGGCAAGCCGGGGAGCCAATAGCTGTACTGTTCTGGAGTTGTCGAAGAAGCCATGATTGTTTGTGAAGATAGGTAGAGTAAAGTAAGAAGTAAGTGTTGCTCAAAGTGTGTGGTATTGTCCGAGTAGTCAAAGTAGTCGTCGATAACTTTGCCTCGATATTTGGAGATTGTGGAAAAGGAAAAAGAAAAGAGGGCGATTCGCACATTCTAAATATCTTTACCTTTGACTCATTAGTGATTGCACTCGTTTCTATTTGCGCAACCTTCGAGAACTACCTCAATCTTGCTGGGTTGCGAGCTAAAAAGGAGTAAGTACCAAGCGATGGCGTTATCGGTGACTACAGCACGCGGAAAAAGCCATGTGCTGTATGAAATCACCTTTCATCTTCCGTATTCCACCTTGGAAGCAAAAAGGACGTCAACTCAGAATAACAGATTGGACATAGAATAGCGAAACGTGGAGAGAGCCATGATCCTCACAATCCATTTCACAAATATCTCCAACCATCAAAATCATGAAATTTACATCTCCATATCAAACGAAAAAAGCCGAACCAACTGCAAATCCTCCAGGCCTCGCGAGGAATTTCAGCTTGTTTCATTCTCAGAGATTGAGTTTTCTTTCTTCTCGAGATCTCACCAGATGTCTGTTTTTTCTGTTGTCAAAGTAAATACTGCTTACTCCAGAAAATGTTCATGGCGATTTGCAACCGTCACACCAAAATATCTCTGGCAGCAAATCAAGCATTTTCAATGAGGTTCGCGAAACCTCTGAGGCTACGATTTGTGGGAGAAAAGTAACATTCGAATTTCTGGCTGAGTCTATGATCTTGTAAGCCCTGATCAAAGTAAAGATAGAAGGCTGAGACATTTTGAAAAACAGGCCGTGAACAATATCCATTATGTGGATAGATGAAAACTGACGACTGCATAGGGCCGAGAGAAGCTGTTTCTGTCTGAGTAAACTCCGCAGTCAAAGGACAGGAAAGAGATGGAAAGAGTTGGTTGCCTTTGCCTAGAACAATGCTTGAGCTACGTCTTGTCTCTGACGCATAGGGAGTTTAGGGATAGGTAAAGAAGTCAATCAGCCGACTGTGCTACTGGTCAACCAAGAAAACACTCTGCAAATTGCTTGAACTTGCGGATATCCTCCTCGATCTCCGTCTTATCTCCAATCCCTCTGTGTGGGTGACGTGGATACTAAGACACCTGAGAACGATCGGGAAGACCAACTAATGGAAAAGGTAGTGCGTTCAGCGGACCTGCGGTCCTCGTATCGTTGCTCAGCCTGTGCTCAGAGACTTCGTTCCAGTAGCGACGCAGTGATGGGTTGCCTTTTTGAATTGAAGATACCGTGCTATCACTTCTGAAGGGAAGTCGCAGGATCTTTGGTAGAGACTCTTGGTTATGCGCCTTTCTCTGGCCTCGGGATCTGGCTTTGAGCGTGTGTCCCTCTTAGCTCTGAGTCCCTGTTCAGTGCGAGCGAGAGTATAGTTCATCGATTGGTCCCTGATCTAGGACTTGAGCATTTGTGGCAGTTTCGTCCATCTCGTTAGTTATTTGAAGAATCAGAAGTTGCGCCATGGGAGTTTGCATCTCCTTCTGCTTCATCAGAGCTGTTGTTGTTGTTTTGGCGAGTCTTGTTGAGTGGAACACACAAGATAGTGGTTTGGTCAATGTTTGAACGGAAAAAACATAATCTAATTTTTTGAGGTCGGGTATGGAAGAAAGAAGTATTAGCTAAGCAAGTCTGACGCAGTGACGAAAACCAATGAGAGTGGAAAAGACCCATGCTGCCTCCAAACAGTCTCTACTCGAGTACGACGACCGGCTAATCACTAATGATTGATCTACAGAATCTTTCGAACTTCACCAGATCGTCCTTAGCATTTTGAAAAAGATTCTCGTCAATCGGTCTCTGCAGGTTGTACGGATGTGTCGAATGAACAGGTGCCGAAGGTTCACGAGGCCAAGGCAATGGACATGTGATCCCGAGGCCCGTTCACCCTTCGACTTTCTGTATTTCAATATCTCCTTCCAGTAGTTTGGCAGTGCTGGTAGAGGACTGCGGCTCTCAGAGAAGCTGGAGATGTTGTGAGAGGTTTTGTGGCGTGTTTGCTTGTACAGCTGATTGATTACTTGCTTGTTGAACGCTTGAGGCTCTTCGCAAGTAGAAACATCCGGCTCGGTCCCATTGTTGTGGTCAGAATTGGATGGTTGACGGCCGCGAGCCTGGATTCCGGCGGTAGAGTGAGCATTTGCAGTAGACCTTGCTGGTGTATATCGCGTAGCGTTGATGTTATGCTCCCTGTTTTCGCCCTCACTCGCATTGGAGCGCTCTTGATGTTGTATGTAAGACTGCTGACGAACAGAATCCGCATTGTTTGTGTCCGGGGAGCCAGGTTCGATCTTGACGGCTACTGAATTGTTTGGTCCTGGTCTGAAATTCTCTTCATCATCTTCGTTGTCGTCTGTTTGAAGCACAGATCTTTCTCTGCTGCGGCCACGGCGAGACGCACAGCGACCATACGCCTTGTTTCTCTTGACAGGTACAGAACCAAGAGTTCTTGTGTAGGTTTTGAGTATGTGGTCATCGATCGCATAGCCAACAACTGCTTCAGAAGCCGATGAAAGGTCCACTTCATTATCAAAGTGATGGTAAAGAATAGGCACTAGAGTCTGACAAAACTGTACGTCGGTGATCAAATAGTTCCAGTCAATCCTGTGGAGCTTCGGCCTCACTACTGTTGGGAATTCTGCGAGATTTGGTCCGATGCAAAGACGCAGAAGATAGTTGTGAGCTTCATCAAAGTTCGTGAATGGTTCTTCGTGACTCAGCCGGTTGGCTCGGTCAAGCAAAGGCTTCTGTTCGTACTCGTTGGTAGGCCAGATCTTGCTTAGTATCTGTCTTGCTCCAGTCTTGACTTCCATCGATGGCAACCGGTTATTCTTGACTCCGACACGAGGACTCCAGACCCCGAAGATACGAATAGCTTTGGCAGCTTGTATGCCTGCCTCGATACCACCATACCACATCGCAATTGCTACAAAACGTGCAGGGGTCCATTTGTTTGCTGTGTTGCCATGGATTTCGAGACATCTTGTTACAGCCCAGGTGTCTTTCGAGACCACGAGAGGCATCTGCCACAGATCCGGGATCACTTGGGCATCGTTCATTGGTACGGCGTTCGTCATGGTTGAAGCCTCGCCGTCAAATTCACCGTTTTGCCGACGCTTGCGGGAGCTTGTAGAGAGTGCCCGTCTTGCTTGATCGGCCTGCTCAGAAAAGGATCAGTTTCCGAACACAGACCAATACGAGTCGTTGTGACAGCTCACCTCACCTCATGAATTGCATCATAAGATATCTCGATCTCGAAGCCAATAACGTTGGTGATGGTCAGACTCGTTTCACGGATGGTGAAGAACGAGTGTTGGATTCGCCATGGCTAATGTAGCTCCTATGTCAACGACTCAGACAAACAGCATTGTCACCACAGAGCAAACCTGGGTTTCAAAGAACGGTCTGGAAAAGCCATCCGTTCCATGTGATAGTTGAGGTTGCTAGCGAGGTCGGCCACAATGGTTCAGCTTCTACTTTGGGCCTGAAAGGTCATATTCATGTGGGACTGCCTTTGATAGAAGCAAACATGAGAACAGCTGATCCGTCAGGAGAACCTCAAATGATGACCATGAAAGCGAAGACCGTAGTTTCGCGAGTAGGTGAGATTCTCACGGACCACTAAGGCCAACACTGGAATGTACTAGATGAAGAGCGAAAACGATTCGTGGCACAAGCAAGGAAAAAGCTCAACAGATTCGGCCGATCTTTGCGCAAAGTCGACAACCAGGTGCTAACAACGAAATGATGGTTGGTAGGCGCAATGTTCAGACATTGCGAAACAAAGCTGAGCTATATGCAAGCTCCCAGACGCTCCTGCCAAAGTGAATGGTCAAGACGAGAAAGCTGATGAAGTCGGCAACAACGGATGTGAATAGATGAATTTGATTTGGGGAAGCCCCTGGTATCATTAAAATCATTATATCGTACCCCATGAAAGTTATTGGCGATTGCTTGCCGTCCATCCTTGAGCTCGACTTAGTCGTCAGGATATTCGTCCTTGATGTTGCTGACGAAAACTTTGTTCTCTTGATCCCAACGTTTGAAGTAGCGACCAGCGAGCTTCAGCAAGTTTGCGGATGGCTCTTCTTCAAGCACCATGATGTTCTCCTCGGCTACGTAGCGTAGAGATTCGTCCTCGCATCTGTAAGTGTGTCAGTGCTGCCGCGCCGGACTTAATCGTTTCATAAAACTCACATTATGTGGTAGAAGCTTTGTTCGCGGCCTCGAGGAAGATCTTCTACTCGCATGCTCTGGATCCAGAACTCGCCAGCCTGGCAGCTAGGATCCCACCCGATGATTGCACCTACGTAACCATAGCGGACATGTCTGAAGATCTGTCCGACTCTGTACTTGACCAGCTGTGTACGCTCGTCACGAGGAGTAATGGGATTCGCGTTGGCATCTGCGATTCGAATCTGTTGCAAGATTTGCGACAGTCTGGCGGTCGCTTCCACTCCATCGATGAGAGGCAGAACATAGCGCTCAAAGAGCACAGCATCATCAAGCCACAGTCCATCCTGAACATAACCCTCGAACCAGTTTACTATCTGGCTCAACCAATGTTGATGGCGTGCATACAGCTCGCGATTCTTGGGTGCGTCAACCTGGCTCATAGAGATGAGGCTCCACAATGCGCAAAACGCGATATTAGGGGTCTCCCAGCCTGGAGATGGTCTGTGAAACTGCATGGACCCGATAATGTTAACACCAGTTCTTAGCACCAAAGCTCGAGTGTGAGCTCGCGTCAAGCATGAATATTGACTTTCCGGTGTGTTGTAATGTGGCATTTGACTGAGCGTGTCTCGCATTTCTTGCTCTGTGATAATCTCGTCGTGGTCGAACGGATTCATCCAAACGACACCCTCAGGAATTTTGTGAGTAGCGCGCGTGTCCTTGATCGATGGCCCATACGGCGACTCAATGACGGCATGAATCTTGCCTGGAAAGTTGCAAGGCCAGGCTTTGATGCCAAGTCTCATAGCCACACAGCAGAAGATGACGACGGATTGCATAGGGATAGAAGACTTGTCGGTAGGATGTGTCAAGACGTGGGTGATGAATCGGTATCGCATGAGGCTGAAGGTTTCGGGTGAGCAACCGACAAGGAGGTGTTCTCTCAGGTACTTGGATATGGCAATGGCCTGATCGGTGTGGCTCTGATCGCGCCAGTCTGGGACTGAGGACTCGATAGCATGAGCAATGTCGTCTAATTCTTTCTTCAGAATGGACAGCTCAAAATCACTGCCACTGCCTTGAATAAACAAGTCGAAGGCGCCCAAAGCCTCTTCGAGTGGTGGGTAGTCCTGCCACTGCATCTTGTCCCAGATCTGGACGGCCTTGAAGCGATGTAGCAGCTCAAGGACAACACCACTCCAGTATCGGCGTGCGAGGACATCATCAGCGTCGTCAGGCGTGCTAAGCTGGGCCACCAGCATGTCTTTGGCGTCGTACGAGTAGAGTTCAACAATCTCGTGCATTCGCGCCATTCGATTCTGCTGTGTGCTCAGAAGGTCGTTGAAGATGGCCAGAACTTCTTTATCTTGCGTGACCTTGTTGGCGTATGCATGCTTCCACTCAGTCTGCGAGTGAAGGTTGTAGTCTGGGACAGGTCTGTCCTCTTGCTCTTCCCAATACTTCCAGCCATCACGGCACCAGCGACGCCACAGTGAGGGTGTATTCGAGATCTTGTATAGACGTTTCGAGCTTTGTCCAAACTTGGTGGCCGAGGATGCGTTCAGGTGGACGAAGATGTTGTGGATGAGTTCGTCGGGCAGATCAAGTAACGATGTGGTAGCCATGTTGATGAGCTGTGTGGGTTAGCTCAGTAGGGATGAACGGCGATAGCATCGAGACAATGGTGATTTGACGGCAACTCGCCTTCTTGCACAGTCGTGACGCGATAACCCTAGACTTTCTGCCAGAACCAACACCTATGACGATCGCTGCGGGGTGGCTAATCCTCGGCAATCTCGTGCCACATCCGCATCTTCGTGTCGCCGCAGTTTCCCAATAAGTGACCAACACATCATACTTTGACGCATCACAAGCACGACACAACTCTCTGTTTTCATACTGATCGCTTCGACTAAGAAATGCTACTTCGGTCATACATACCAGCGCTTTCCATTGTACATGGAGCAGTTGCTCTATCCTGCAAAAATGATGCCCGCTTGGATATCCAGGTACTGCGCAGTGGTCGCGAATATACATCAGGTTAATCTCCGGCGTTTCGACTTGTGGAAATTGATACCGACACTTTTCGCATCTTCGCGTCGCTACCGACTCTCTTACAGAGTCTTTACTTCAGAGACCAGTAATATGATAGTACCAATCTCGTCAATCTCCATCAATTGGCTACTAGACTGAGGCCAAGTCATGCAAGGACATATTAGCCATCGTTAACAGATTCGTAGCCCACGTTTTCCCTATGAGATATGCTTTAAGCTCCTTTCCAGGAACTATTGCCATTTCAAGCACATACGGCCACAGCCAGTTGAAGACTGGGCACACTTCGCGTGTACTAGCTTACACCACGTGATTTCCTAGCGTGCCAGATACATATTCTCAGCAAGCCCATATCGTATTGGTCTCCCATCTTTTTCGACACGATGGCAGAAGCACGGGATACTCAACATAATGAAGACGACGGACCGCCTTATCCGACTTTCATGGAGCGGTGGATTGAGAACAACAGAACTCCAAGATTTACAGGAGGCTTCGAACGTTTGATCTGGCCAATCCAAGGCGAGTTCCCGTCCGCCATTTCAGTAATGACAGAGCCTCATCAAAACAATGGCACTCCGCAACCATTATTCAATCCAGAGATTGGAGAATGGCATGAAATTGCTTCGCAATCGATCACGGACACAAAAGTCTCGTATCTTGAAGCATCTCTCGTGCACCTGGACGCTTGGGACCGTAACTGGGAGCAAATGCATATCGAACATGCCGACCCAGCATACGACGAGTGCGAGTTTGTTACCTACGGTGATCTCGACAATGACGTACGCCCTTTCGCAAAAGAGCCTGAGCGAGAGGATGGCACGTGGGGTTGGGATGATCTCTCGGACACAGAGATCCTTGTCCACTGCTGCGGTGAGGACCGCCCACTGGATAAACAATACCTCACGCTAAAAGTCCACCCTTCGCCTGGGAACGAGTTTGTCACGGTCAAAGACTACGTTGGCGCAGTACATCCCTGGCTCATGAGCATGCAGGATGATATTCTTGCAGCGATGCGGATAGAAGAGCCTGAATACCCGGAA
The DNA here is from genome assembly GCA_024195585.1 of Aureobasidium sp. EXF-3400. NCBI lineage: Eukaryota > Fungi > Ascomycota > Dothideomycetes > Dothideales > Saccotheciaceae > Aureobasidium > Aureobasidium sp. EXF-3400. The sequence continues at coordinate 24,159 of SWBL01000400.1, forward strand.
TCCACCGAGTGGAGGCTGAGCAATTCTTGCTATGATGGTCCAAGACATCGAATCATGCCTCTCAGACGTTGGGAAAGGATGAACCGGCCAAGACAAACTACATGGTAAGTTTCGCAGTCGATTCTGCTTCTCTAAGCAACTTCATTTGCTAACGTTCTTCCTAACACCAGCTCAAGTTCTGTGATGCTTGATGGGACCATCGTAAAAGCCAGGGTCAGTTCTGTAATGCTTGATGGGACTATCGTAGAAGGTTGATCATGAGATGAGTAATAGTGGAAGGGATAGAATGGTTCAATCGAACGAAATATACCCCTCCTGGACCTGGTAGGACGGCAAAGGCTCTCGAAGTTGTTGTAAACCAAGAGATTTTGCAATATCTACACCAATATCTCTAAGATCAAGCGTTAGCCGCAGCAGAGGCACAGTACGAAGACCCATAGGCAATGACCGTCGAAGCAACGACTGTACCGCATGCGCCGTTTGCGCAGTCTCTCAGTCCGTGACCAAAGTTCACATTCTTGCACAGGCAAGCAGGATCTGGACTTGAGCAGCCCAGCGTCGAATACTGAGCCTTCATGTTGTTCAAGCACGTCTAGTAGCACGAGGGCAGTGCGGCAAAGCTCGTCGACGTAGCGGTGTGTGTGGCGAACGGAATCGATGGAGTATGGATAATCCTCGGTATTCCGACTCGCGGGGTTATTTCCGACACTTTTATAGAGCACCAATCTCGTCAATTTTCTCGATCAACTGCTGCCTAAAACACAAACCGACATCAACATATTTTATTTATCACGGACACGACACAACTCTGATCGGCTCGATTACAAAAATGCTACTTCAGTCCTACATATCAACGCTTTTCCTTGCACACGGAGCAGTTGCTTTATCATACAAAAGCGACCCCCGCCTGGATAGCCATGTGCTACGCAGTGGTCGCCAATACTCGCCACCGATTGAAGTTTTGGCATTGTCAGGTCAGGCAAACAACAACCTTGCCATGATGACAGGTCAGAACAATAACAACAACACTGCCACGACGTCCAATCAGGCAAACAATGACCTCGCCATGATGATGGGTCAGGAGGACAATAATAACACATCCAATCGGGCAAACAGTAACGCTATAAATGATACAGCAGAAGTTGCTCCACGTACCAGACGCGTAGCCGAACTAGAAGCCAGAGGCTTTCAGTTTAGTACGTATCTATCCTGGGAGGATCCTGAAGGATGCCCACCGCCGCTACTCCAGTGTACAGACTGTGGTGGAAGAATGCTTTCTCGGCATAGAGACATGGTAGACCCAACTACACGCTGTGTTGGTGTAAGTCCTTCTTTTCGGTTAGATGACTCAGACTGACAGTATTTTTTAGCTCATAGACGATGGCATGAAGTGGAAGGAGTGTCTCTGTTGGGATGATCTATTCCCTGAGTTTAACGCAAATCCCAATCTGCCTCAACCTGATCCCAATGAGTCGGAGCCCGATGTTTGAGGTGATAGAGCTCGCTTGTGATGATAACTTCTGTACCAGACACTTGGGTCTTCGCAACATTGCCTTGTCGCGAAGACTCGGGTGCACGGCTGATTATACGCAAACCACTATGGATGCAGCGACCGGGCGCGCTTGATGTCGGATGAGTACCGACCTCGTGGAGCCCCGGTGGCACGAAGGGTCCTCAACCTCAGGCACGCGCAAAGCATTAATCAATATCAAAATCCACTCGCGCACTACTGCAAGAGTAGCGATATGATAATTTCTGCAGATATTGCTCGTGCCGCTCGAGAGTCAGACACAGAAGCACACAGTAGGTACAAAGTGGACACTGTTCGTCGCCAAAGTCAGCAGTATGCATCATGTCAAGCTCTGACTGGGCCTCTACGCCGGTCGCGCCTGCGCCTGCCGGTTATACCAGTAATCTGGTTGATCCATCTTCAATTGGCTGGAAATTCACGACCGCCAGCATAATCGGTTGTGTTGTCTTCGTCGTTACCATCGAATTGAGATTATACACCAGGTGCTTCATTCTGCGAGCCGTATCCTACGATGACTGTAGGTGCCACCGAGTCTCCGCACCACGCTCAAACTGACCAGACAGATATCTCCATTTTTGCCCTTGTTGCCTGGTTCGTCTGTTTTGCTGTCTTTACTCTGGATGTTCGATACGGGATGGGCAAACATATTTGGGATGTTTCGCTCGCGGACTATTCGCCGCATTTTCTCCTGATGTGGACCATGTCGGCTGTTGTCTACATCACCGCCATGCTTGCCATCAAGTTCTCGATCCTCATGATGTACAGACGGTTGTTCCCAATCCAGAATTTTCGCTGGCGGTGGTGGGCGGTAACCTTGTTCACTTTTGGATATTCGATTGGCGGCATCCTCGCCACTGTGTTCTCTTGTACCCCAAATCATGCGGCATGGTATGTATCGTTGATTCAATCATTGTGTTGGTTCTAATTGACAGTCAGGGATATCACCGTTTCTGATCGCCATTGTATCAACACTGGAGCGTTTTACATTGCCAATGGCGTTCTGAACTCGATCAGTGATTTAATGATTCTATTCCTTGCGTTGCCAATTGTTTGGGGACTTACTCTCAAGAAAAGGGACAAACTCACCCTATGCGCTCTTTTTGGACTCGGCGGCGTCTCGTGTATCATGAGCATCGTTCGTCTGAAGGTGCTGATCGTTTACCTCAAGAATAACACAAGCCACCCTACGTACTATCTGGGTGACGTTGGAGTCTGGACGTGAGTAAGCATCACAAGCCATGAAAACAAACAGCTGATTGTTCGAAGCGATATCGAGTTGATGGTGTCTTGCGTCTGCTCCTGTCTGCCCACCTTCCGACCCCTAGTTGAACGCTGCTTTCCGCGTCTTCGCTCAACATACGCCTCAAGAACCAGATCGCAACACAGAGACCGAAACGACGATGGTGATGCAGGCTTGGAGCTCAAGAGCGCAACCGTCAGCATAACACCAGAAACTGACACTGAGAGCACTCACGGCATTCTCCACCATCACGCTTCAGATGGAATCACTGTTCAAACCACATATCAAGTCCACAGGATTTAATTGAGTTGTTCTAATCACTATTACAAGCTTCTGACAGCGGCATCTCTACTTTCTATAGCCATCTTCCCGTATCTTGTCTGCGGAGCCAATCCTTCGAATCCGTGTGGCACCCTTGGCCAGACGTGCAGTTCGACCTCGACGTTCTCCCGCATCAACCTCTGGGCATAATCAACACTGTCGTGAACAAGAATATCCAGCGAGCCAACGTCAAGGTACGTGCTGGGAAGGCCACGAAGGTCTGATGCGCGGGCAGCTGCGCCGTAGCAATCGATCTCTCCGTCTTTGTCGCCGATGAGTGCTTTCCACGCGGTTTCATTGTTGTCGTGCGACCAGGTGAACAAATGCTCGACCTCAGGGTTCGGGATTGAGTTACGGTCATCCATCATTGGGTACACCAAAATCTGCTTGGCCAGTGGAGGCGACAAGTTCTCATCGCGAGCCCTGAGAGCCAAACCCGCGGCCAAACCACCACCCGCGCTCTCGCCAAACACGCCGAGTCTCGAGTTGTCGACACCAAACTTGTCGGCGGCGTTATCGTGCACCCACTTCAGCGCTGCGAAGCAGTCTTCGTGAGGGACTGGATGCGGATGCTCAGGCGCGAGACGATAACCCGGAGCAAAAAACGGGATCCCGGTGGCTTCGACTCTGGCCTCAATCTGCTTACGCAGAAACTCGACCGAACCCGTCACATAACCTCCTCCGTGCACATAGAACACGGCGCTCGTCATCTTGGTCTCCTTTCTCTCCTTGTTGTTGTAGAAAAACCACACGGGGATTTGATGTCCGTGTAGTGAACCTCGTGAGAGACCGAGGGAAACTCTGGCAATTGAGACACCATCGCAGAGTAAAAGCCGTGAATCGATTTTTTTGTGTCTTCGAGGTTTCCAGGACGGGGTTTTGGCGCTGCTGCTATTGCCGCCGCAAAGGGGGCAAACGCTGCGTTGAATTCGGGCTCGTAGGTGATCGTCATGGTTTTTGCGTGCGTGAAATGCTTTTGGAGTAGAAGATCATCTGGTTTGCGGAAACGAAAGCTCGCCCTTTTGTGTGTGCAATGGGTCTCCATACGAGTGTATAATGACTATTAGGCGAATTGTGGGTCCTGGATTGATAGATTGCGGCGTTGATCAAAGTAGATCGACGCATCCATCTTAGCCGACGGGCAATCATCTGATTTGTCTTGGTCCGAGTTAGGTTCCTGAGTGGGTTGTAACCTGTGTCTGCTCTTGTTTTGTTTTCACTTTCGCTGACGACCGGAAAATCCACTGCATCTCCAAGGCGGTCTCCTTGTGGCCATGCGTACCTCATTTCATGCTCTAAAACTGCCCCCCAACTGTGGTCGACCAGGGCCAGTCGATGATACTCGCATAATGGCATAGGTGTAGCAGTCAACTGCCAATAGCCGTAGTGCGAAAGGGATAGCGAACCTTCAAGAAGAGTTATTGGTTATACAAGTGCCGAATCCGCAAACTCCAAAGCAGCACGCTTAACATCATAAGCTCTCCAAACCGTCATACCATGCTCGTTGTTCCATTTCTCGCACAAAGGCAATGTTTCCGTCACCATCTCGCCAGGTTCCGAGTTGACATAATTATGTGCAGATTTGAGTGGTTCAGCCTGCACAAACAGAATGCCGCTCTCTTTCACAAAGTCATGTTTGTCGATTAAAGCGAAGAATCTGGCGTGACTTGTCTGTGCGTTAAAGATTCCGAGTGCGTGAGATGCTTTGAGACATGCATCGATACGTGGTTCAGAAGGGTGAATCAGAAGGTCGAATGCCGTGCCGGGAGGCAGGAAAGGAGTGAGAGAGTCCAGAAGTAAGTGTCCCAGTTGAGCGCTATCAAGCTCTGCGGACTCGAGGTGAAAGACATGGTATACAGACTCTGTCTCCTTCGGAGCGGCTTCATCTTTTCTGAGCTTCACGCAAACGATGTCGTTATCCTGTCTCTCCACAGTGCCTTTGATATCTTTCTGATCGACTTTTGGGACAGTCGTGATCCTTGGCTCCTCGGGTGGTTTTGGGTTTGAATGTTGTTCGCTTGCTTCCAATCTCCATGCTTCACGCTGTGCATCCAAAGTCCATTCCTGAATAGCTTGATACATGGCGTTATCGCCATCAACGTTATCCACTGCGCATGTACCCAAGTCCAGCTCGTAAGGACATTGTTCAGGTACTCTGTCTGTGGCAGCAAAACTCGCTAGAATGATAGGTCTTTCGTTCCAATCAGGTGGATCTAGGACAACGATTCTCGCTCTGTTGGCTCGTTTACCATAGAGATGAATCGGGCCACCTCCGAGACCAGATGGAGTTGTGTTGCTTCGATGAGCAATTTCTCTCTTATGGTGAGCGATACAAGCGTACACATCATGTAAAGGTCGTTTATAAACATCGATGCGCCATGAAGTTTCGGCGTCGCGTGGCTCCCACTCTCCAGTTCGGAAAGATCTTCGACCATGTCTTACAATCGGAGAAAGAAACTCGGAAAGGTCGTCACTCAGAGGATTGACAGTGTAGACTTGGATAGCAAAAATCGGCCATGATTTCGAGAAATCTCGAGGACCTTTGAAGATTACACTGCCATCTTCGTTTGTCTGCTGTGTTACATGCTCAGGGTCGAAAGGCCAGATACTGACCGCATCTTCTCCGGAGTGATCCTTGAACTCATGGAATGACGGTGCCCTGACCCGAACATCTGGATCGTCGAGTTTGAGTCTTTTGTGATCCCCTTCAAGAGCAGCACGTCTCTCTCTCTGGCGCGGCATTCTTTTGTGAAAGAATGAAGCTCGAGCTCTCGCACGTAGGCATACCAAGGATCATTGATAATCCCGTGTTTATCTTGTTTCGGTGCCTGATCGACATGTTTCTGAGCTTGTTTTTGCAAACTATTGCCAATTCCAGTACGTACGGCCACAGTCAGCTAAATGATTCCTCATATAAATCGCCTACTCTAGTTAGATAGGTCGGATATACTTGCTCTCTTAGCTGCAGCGTTTCCATACGGATACGACTTTTTGGTGAGAAGACCCTGCCAAGCCTGGATTTTGTGTGTAGGGTCGTAATCGTATGGAATCACTTTATTTGAGAGAGCAAGTAAGCTCCCGTTAGCATGTCTCAAACTCCGTTACGCTTAATCTTCCCTGCCGCCGAGACTTTGGCTCCCAACCCTGGAACAGTCACACGCTATTGTTAAATAGGGCGTTGGCTTCCACGTTTTGCAGGTTACAGGTTGGCAATTCGTGCTGGGCCGAGAACTCGAGTACGCCACTTGTTCGCACGGATCCCTAATTGTTGCCATAGAGCAGCATTTCGCGAACTAGGAGTACGAATCCTAGTGCTCCGATTGGCCACGTCGCTTATGACTCGAGAGAATCCTACCTGCCTCCGTTTGCTTTCTTGTCGACCCCCGGTTTCATAATTTGTGCAAGCCAAGTTAACCTCCAACTTGCAAACGGAGAAGCGAGCGCGCCAAGACTCTAGTCGATCATTGAAACTGGGAGGTGACAAAAACTCACTCGAAGTTTCATTCCATGATTCATACATCTCATAGACGATTCATGCTGTCTCTCGCCGGTCTGATTAGCGTCTTTGGGATCCCTCGCACCGCGGACGCGGTCGTGGGATTTCCCCACAAGCTGAGTACTCTACCATACTGCCATATCAATGATTTACCTTGGAGAAGTGAGATAGATGAATTCATAGATTCATGATACGATAAGGTTATTACGCACATAGATGTACTGTACTACCTATGTATAGCATCTTCCGATTGACATATAACTACTATGATGGTCCTGGACATGGATCTAAGGTACGGACAAAGAAAGTTTCCGAGCATCTGTTACCTACTGTGCTTGGGCACATCGTTGCTACCATTGCGCCATCCTCACGAGTCTCTGCTTCGGCAGTCATTTCAACGGTTTTTCGTCCACCTTCAAGGCTTCAACACGGTTGAAAGTGATCCTAGCGTCAATGGCACGACTCGACCACTGACCATAAAGAGCACACTAATAGAAACAATCGGCAAACAATGCTGCTCTATGTACATCTACGGCAACGATGATCCCGCGCTAGAGTGTTTGAAGCCATAGATCCAAAGATAAGTACTCTCCTCAATCCACCTACCCCTTCTTACTCTTCTACTTACACGTACTGACACCATGGCTTCCTCGATGGATATGAGTGGTCTGCCAAATGTGATGGATCTGCGGAGCAGGTCGTCACAAATGGAGGGCGTCTCAATCGCTTTCCTTATACCTGTATGGATCTCCATAGTTCTTCGTATCTATGTCAGAGTCTGTATGGCGAAAGCTTTCGGCTGGGACGATGGGATAATGATATTGGCTGCAGTAAGTCCCTTGCCAATGCCATATCGACTCTGTAGACTTGACACTGATTTCTTCGCAGTTGTCTTTCACCTCTTTCGCCGCATTGTTGATCGTCATTGCTGAGTATCCTTACACTAAGACGGTCGTTGAAGCATATGCGACATCAGACTTCATCGGCATTTGGAACGTTCTCGGGACAGCGCTTGAGGTATCTTGACCCTTCACTCCTTCTTTCCTTCCTTCACATACCCATTGCAATTTCATTTTGCTTCTCTGCAACACGTACGAGGCATGTGACATAGGGTAGAAGTTGTCAAAAATGTGGCTTCTTCTCTGACTCGAGCAAATGTTATTGTTACGAGCATCTTGAATCTGCTGATAATACTCGAAAACAATCAAGCAGACATCAGACTCTTGCAAGCAAACATTCTCGTTGTTGTTTCTATGCTGACTGGTCACAAGTACACCTTAATTTACAACTCCATCTATGTCCTTACCACAATCTTGTTCAAGATATCCCTTGCCATCTTCTTCCTTCGCATCGTTGTCGCAAAGTGGCAGCGCAGACTTATTGTAATTTCAACCGCGATCTTCACGGCATGGAGCCTTGCCTACATGTTCATCATCCTTTTCCGGTGTGGTCCACCCAAAGAAATACTTCTCAACACTGCAAGAGGAAAATGCCTTCCGATGGGTATAATTAACCCGCTACTATATGTCTCGGGTATCACCAACGCTTTGATGGATGTCATGTTCGCATGTCTGCCTACATTCATCCTCTGGCACAGTCAGATGCCGAAAAAGACCAAGATCTCCTGCTGCATACTGTTGAGTTTGGGAGGCTTAAGCTGCGTTGCCTCTATCGTTCGGATTGCATTATTGGGCGGCGTGGTCGATCAAGCTCACTACTTAACTAACGCTATCAACACGGGTCTGGTATCCGTTGTTGAACCTGGATTGGCCATCACGGCGGCTTCTCTCGGAACGCTGAGACCCTTGTTCCACGCCGTGGCAGAGAAAACATCACTCCACAGCTGGCAAAGCTCTAACAGCAAGCATGCTGCCAGGTCAGCACACACAAAAGAATCCAATTCATCGGGAGGACTTTCGCGGACTACCATCGGAGCGAAAACTATGCGGACGGACACCGACAGTATGACTGAATTGGACACGATCGAGCATGGTCAAGTCGTGATGGGCAGACCAGAGAGTCAAAGGTCTCAGAGTTCACTTTTGGATCATGAAGGTCAGGACGCTTGGCCCACTTATGATGGAAAGGGAGTTATGATGACTCGACAGGTCCGCGTATCGGGGAGATAAAAGGTTACAGTACAGCGTATCAGGGAGATAAAGGGTTACAGTACAATCTTATTATGGCGTCTGGAATTCAGACTTGGTGAAGTCCTTTACTTCTGCATGAAAAATCTATCGCACTTTACTACACGGATGCACCTTTATAGGCTATCTTGCTGCTTTGTTCATGCCTTGCTATCCATGTAGTTTCTTGGAACGCACTTGCAATGACAGGGAAACTTGGAGTGATACATTTCTACACTGCGTTCAGGGTTGCCATCATTACCGCCTTCCTCTTTACATCGCTCTTCCCTTGGCCTTGCGTACGCCATGCTCTGTTAGCAACAGCATGCATCCTATTCATCAAGTCGAATCAGAGCAGAACTTGTCGCCAAGAAACGATAGGCAGAATGGTCCGCCTGAGGGATGGCTGAGCAATCGGAATCGGATTCAAACTTAGGTTCGCATTGGTAAAGATCGGTCTTTCCCTTGAAGTGCATTTTACGATTATGGCGTAGACTCACCTTGCGCTGGGGGCGCCGTATATCCAAAGGCCTCCTGTTACCTGATTGCTCACGGCGAAGTGGGCCACTATCTGGCACTGAAAGGTTGTATCCACCGAGCCGTCTGGGATGTGAACACCTGGTCCGCCGAGATGTGACCGGCAGGAGTCAACCTTCGAAGTACAGGGATATCTTCCATGTCTTTTTTGACCTTTACCACGCAGTTTTTTTGACTCGCTGCAGCTCTCTAATTGACTTCACAGTATGGAAGGCTCCGTCTGCGAGTGCCAACGCACAGAAATGGGCTACTGGAGAAAGGTGCGGCATGCTTGATTCTGCAAATGACCAGTGCTGTTATTTCCAGACATTATACATACAATCTTCATATGTTCTCGCTCTGCCCTTGTGTGCTCATGCATGCCTCTGAGTAAACATAGGCACCATGGCTCTTGCTACTTCCTTTGGATTGTCGTTACTGCGACAGAGCGGTAGGATTGCCGACAGCGTACGAGATATTGGAAAAAGATCCGGACCTGGTCTAGGGGTGGTGGGCCGGAGAAAGGCTCTTCACTGAATCCGCTGACCCTCAAGACTTTGAGAGAGAATTCAGTTAGGGATGATATGGTTAAGAGACATGCTCTTGCCATTTCTTGTCCAGAGCCTTGAACTTCTTGAAACGATCTGCATACACGATTTCCTTAATCGACACCATATCGAGCATACGAGAATCGGCGGCGACGACAGCTTCTCTAAGGTCTTCGTACATGTCTTCATCATCCATAGCGATAGTGTTTTTTGGTGCTCTGAAGTAAGGTCGTCAAGGCAAGGAAGATGATGACACGAGCGGGAAAAGGTCGAAGAGGGGACCACACCCGTGTTTAAATGCGTCTCGATGAATTCCTAGGCGTCCAGCAAGAGGTAGACATCATGTGGTGCTGCTGCTGCTTTAGCTCGATGTCCGTCTCACGAACGAGCGGGCGCGGATGGGCGTCGACACGTATACGAGCCGGCGAGATAGGAAACGTGCAGGGCCATATTGACTAGAAGCTGGGGCACGGGCAGTCTAACATTGTTAGGTCGTAACGAAAATTCGACGAGCTGTTGGCATGCGAAGGCCGGTATCCAGGAAGTAAGCGTGTGAATAGGTATTGCTAAGCGGAGCTGATTGAGAACCGGAGTCCAAGTTCGCAGTCCGAGCTTTCTTAGAGACAGTTGCGGCCGGATAGTTGGTTAATTCCCTAAACCGGGAAGCTTCAAGGGCAATTGTTTCGAAGCGGAAGTGGGTCAATTGGTCTGCCATACATAAACAGTTGAACGGCAGATTGGTACTACGGTCAGTGACGACGCGGGAATCCCTGCTGCTGTACGTTTTGCATCCTATTTATCTTTTTTGCGATTTGCGGTCGTGTGACATAGCATCGGTACCCTTTGCTAAATTGTGTTACGCGGTAAAATTGGACGGGATGTTCTCCATAATGATGTCTTGGCTTGCGGGATCATGGAGAAGCAGCCCTGAGCCAGCCGGTGAGAGCCGCTCTAACTTAGGCCAAATGTGAAACCCTACACGAATCCGCGGACTTGATAGGGCAGTGCTATATACACCAGCCAAAGTTTATTGTTGCCACTGGCCGTATTGCACATAAGGCTGCTTCCCCCTCGCCAGTGTAAAAGTGGTATGAGGAATGTTTTGAAGTGACATCTTTTTCTGTCTCTCCTCTAAATTTCGCTGGTCGCTGATTTCAGCCGTGCCGCAGGGGTGATAGGAGTACAGGTATCCCGTACTCGCCCTTGATCCAGTATCTTTGCCGCGCTGAAGAAGAAACTGTCGTTGTTTAGCGTCGCATCTGGAATCAACGAATTCTAGGCCCAACGAACCAATCTTCTCCCTATATGTGTACAAGTAACCGCTATCGGAACACATGAAGGACGACCGCTTTTTCACATCACGGTCCTACAGTTCGTTCCCCTGATACGCCTGCCCCGGATGGACAATTTTGGTTACGACCGCGGTCTTCCTGACCTCGATCTTCCCAAGAACAACGATAAGGATGCGCTTGGTCAAAATAACAACATTCCGATAGACTCGCCGCAACAATGTTCGAGCGATTTTTACTACGCGGCGCCCGTGGCAGTCACGATACCGCATCATTTGACGCCTATCCCGAGTGTCCTGCTGGAAAATCCGATGAATTTGCTTTACTATCATTATTTCATCAACTACACCGCCAACGTCCTGGTAACTCATCAATGTCCGTCAAATCCTTTTTCCACGATTTTGCCACAACTTGCCACCGAGGACGACAATTTGTTGCGGCTTTTGTTGGCCTACGCAGCTTGTCACAGAGCTCGACTTTTGCGACATGCCGAGCCGAAGAACCGCATCGCGACTTGGGTTACGCCTGTGTTTCCTTCTTTGCGCCAAGCGCTATCAGGGAATGAACCTATTACCGATTCAGCATTCGGATCCTGTGTCATGCTGGCCTCTCTCACTCAATCATATCCTTTGGCATTCGACCTGCCGATTTCCTGGCAAGAGCATCTGAGCTTGGCGCGACGATTGTACAGTCTCAGACTTGGCCAAGAACATCTTCAGCGAACCAATGCAACCATCTTTTTCGGCAGATGGTTTGCTTATCTAGACACTTTTGGAAGTGCAAGTAGCGATACTTACCAAGGTGCCTATTACGAATGGTCACGCGAGCTCAAAATGGCCGAGCAAATACCTGAACTCCAATGTCTGGCTGGCTTCACCAATAAATCACTATGTCTGTTATCGAGGACTGCAGAGTTGGCCAAACGTTGTGATTACGAGCGTCGCTTGCACGGACAACCCGCAGTTCAGACAATAACAATGTCGCAGCAGTTAAGGATGAATCTGGAGCTCTTTACCTTGGAAATCAAGCACACGCGTTATGATTGCGCTTGCTCACAGTCATCAACATCCTCGACGGAGGTCTACCGCGCAGTCAATGCTGCAATCAGCCATGCAGCATTGATCTACCTCCATCGCCGTGTTTACATGCTCCCATCTGAATCCCGCCTCGTGCAATTTTCAGTAAACGCGATCTTGCACGCTTTCAATGAACTCAAAGGATACAATGCATTCGACACTCCAGATATCATTTTACCTCTGTTCCTTGCTGGCTGTGAAGCAAGAGATCCTGGAAAAGCCGTTGATGTATTGCAACGACTACAGAGTATCGAGAACGCTGGCATGGGACAAGTCGTTCGTGTCAAGGCTTTGTTGCAAGAATGCTGGGATACGAAGAGGGATTGGACTGAACTCAAGCACAATGTGCTTCTTGGCTGAGAGTGCCACTTGAGATCAGATATTTACAAGATTCTCAGGCCTGAGGTAGAGCATCAGAGCTCGCGAACTTTCGGGATCTTAATACACCACCTGCTGCACCATGAACGCACTACCGCAAAACTGCGTTCAGCGCTGGTCAAAAGCACGCCGTCGAGTCTGTGGCTGGATGCTTATTCCAATAAGCATGACCTGCATCAGCTGCTGCAACATTTACTAGCCAAGCCAGCGAACTTCCCAGTTTCGACTGCTGCATGTGCCGCTAAAGGCGCCCCCAGCGTTCCAGCAGATTAATGGCAGCAAGCTCGCTGCGCAAGCCTTGATCTGCGACCACAGCACAAACTTCGGCAACCATAGGATTTCGACTTTATCTACAAGATTGACATAGAAAAGAAAAGGCTGCTGCGGACTTCAGTGCGGATTGCATAACGGGGCATCTTCCACAAGAACGATAAGAGCCTATGATCACGACCAATCTATCGCGAAAGAAGGGAATAAACACTCATAAAGAAGAGAGTCAATATAGACTTTAGAAACAGCAATAGACATTGTAATCACAAACAACTCCTTCATTCTCAAGCCCTCTTAATGCAACTTCATCCTTCTCGTGATCTCGAAACCGCATCTCTTGGAGAAACGACCTTTCATGTCACAAAGTATGGCCAAGAATCTCTATATACAACCACATTGTTTTATTTTGAGAGTTGCCCAGTTGCTAGATATTATACTGCAAACAAGATTCAGAGAATTACACAATAACGCCGAAAGGTTTCCGGATGCAATTTCTAGCCATATTCTGTGGGCTTTACAAAACTATAAGGCATTGACGTTGTAGGTTGTGGAAGAAGTCAGGTTGTGGTCGATACGTGTTAGAAGACAACAAGACGTCAAGGCACAAAAGACATATCACGACCTCCCCGTGTGCTAAAGCATGTAACGCATGCAGCTATAACAATGCATAATACTATAGGGATTTGGATAGTGCCCATTGAGAGGCGGCAATTTATCGGCTCTCTGTGGCCACGCCTCCATTCCCGAATCCATTTGTGCATTTTTATAGTGTACACTTTGCTCTTCACTGCAGTGGGAGTATGAAGGAAGTTACAGACTTTAGCACACGGGGAGGATGCAATCTCTAGGCATATTCTGCGCACCTTGAGAAGTCATAAGGAACTGAAGTGATATTTTGTAAAAGACAACTTGTGGTCCATGTATTTCAAATCTGTGGTAGCTAGATTCGCAGGAGGTATTGATATACCCATTTTGCGGCAATGTAAACATCAGGAGCTTTACATCACAGCAGACTTGCTTCAACACATATAAGTCAGTGCTTGTTACTTGCTGGAAAGCAATAAACCCGCGTTCTGTATCAAGAAGAAAAAAAGCCTCCCCGTGTGTGAGAAACAGTCACAATGTAGCTATAGAAATGCACAATACTTTTATCAAGAGTGTGGCTTCCATGGAGAGAACCCCATCGAAGACTATCTCAGTGGCCAAGCTCATTCTCGAGTCGTAACTGTGCATTTTGATAGCTTATAACACCTTATATCTCGGGATGGAGGACAAGTCACAGGAGCAGAGAAATAGACGCAAGGTTCAAAGGTATGTCATTTTTGTCTCAGGGGCAGTGCATAAAGCAGCAAAAGGGGTATCCGCCGATATCGTATCATCATGCCATCAAAGAATCATTGCTTCGTAGGACTTTTCCATCAGAGGACCAACCACTGTAGCCCTGCCATGTCGGAATCATGAACTCAGAGGTTCTTGTTGACAGCGTCGGTAGTGGTGGTGGAAGTGTTGGGGTCCATGACCTCGGCAGCGTCAGAGCGCTTGTCAGAGTGAAGGCCAGGAATGGCATCCTTGACCTTGTCGACAACAGACTTGTGGTCACCAGTGGTGGTGGTGGTGGAGTGGTCACCGATGGTGGTGGAGCTGGGAGTGTCGGAGCTGGTCATGCGAGAGACCTTGTCGTGCATAGACTGGCCGGTGGACTTGTGCTCGTCGGTCTTCAGGTCTCTGTAATGCATGTCAGTAGTGTGCGATATGGAAGAAGATGGAAGACGAACCTAGCGATGTGGTCGGCGTGACCAGTGGCGTACTCCTTGGTAACGTCGATAGGACCCTTGGCGGACTGAGGGGTGACCTTCTCCTCGATCTGTAAGTGTGTCAGTGTTGTGCGTGGGCAATCAAGATAGGTTGGTCCGACCTTGTCAGACAGATCCTGGATGAAAGTTAGTGATGCGCATGATGGATCGATGGATGAAGAGACAAACCTTGCGTCCAAAGTCGGTGCTCATGTTGGCGGTTGTTTGGTTGTTGATGGTAGATGAGTAGTGAAGGTTGTTGATGTGACTTTGAGTCTGAATGGCTTGAGTGTATGAGAAGATGTGGATGTTTTGTTGAGGGTTGGAAGTTGAGTTGGGAGGTTTATAAACAAGAGAGGAAGAAGAGAGCGCGGAAGACGCCGTGTTGGACCTTCCGTTTGCACACATGTGACGGCGACGATGAGGACGCTGCGTTGTGGCTTTGTGCATTGGCGAGTGAGTGACAGGGAAGGTGCTCCTCACTTCGACACAGCGCTGTGACAATTTCAGCCAACTCCATCACACGGTGCTTTCGAGACCTCAAAGTCTTCTTCACTCTTTTGACCTCTGAACCTCCCGATGCCCATTTCACTTAGTGACATCCTTAGGAAAATTCCTTCGCAGCTTTGTGCATAGTGTCAACTTTTTGTTAGTCACACGATAGTCAGTCATCCAATCTGAGCCATGGGCTTACCCTCAGCTCAAGAATATCACCACAAACCAAGAAGACTAGTAAGATGAGAAAAATGTGTGTTTAATAGTAAATCTACCTACCAATCATAGATACAGCACGCTCCAAACAATGGTCTCAGCGATGGTATCCTTTTTGTGTCCGTGTCAACGCCATGAAGTCTTCGTCAAATGCCCCTTTACAGCTCAGTCTTGAGCTTTCTCTCATCTCTCAAAGCCTCCATCTTCTGGACAGCGACATCGAGAGGAATGAGTTCACCCAACTTCTGAGTCTCAGGGTCATCTCTGTTTCTGATGTTGACGGTGCGAGACTCCTTCTCCTGGGCACCGACAACGAAGATGAAGTTATATTGAGCCAGTTGACCAGTACGGATCTTCTTTTGCATGGTGTTACCAGTGATATCAATGTCAGCGTGCATACCCTTGCCGCGGAACAAAGCCTGCAGCTCCTCGACGTAGTCGTTGACAGCGGGCATGACGGGGACGATGAGGATTTGGCGGGGCGAGAGCCAGAATGGCCACTTGCCGGCGAAGTGCTCGGTGAGAATGGCAATGAAACGCTCGAACGAACCGTAGATAGCACGGTGAATCATGACTGGGCGCTGGCAGCCAGGAGTCAATTCGCGACGGTAGCTGGCAGCACTCTTCTCGCCCTTCTCACTCTCGGCAGCAGGAGCAGCCTCAGTAGGCTTCTGTTCAAGGACAGGAGCCTTGACCTCATCACCCTTAGCCTTGGCCTCACCAGCTTCAGCACTGCGGTACTCAAGGTTGAATTGTTGAGGAAGCTGGAAGTCGAGTTGAATGGTGGCGCACTGGAACTCACGCTTAAGTGCGTCTGAGATGGTGATATCGATCTTGGGACCGTAGAAGGCACCATCACCAGGGTTGAGCTCCCACTGGGAACCACCACCAGCAACAAATTGATCAAGAGCCTTGGTAAGCTGGGCCTCAGCCTTGTCCCAGGTGGCAACATCACCAAGATGACCCTCAGGGCGGGTAGAGAGCTTCATCTTGAAGGTGAAACCGAACTTGCCATAGACGGTGCGGAGGAAGTCGAAGAGACCAAGAATTTCAGACTCGACCTGGTCTTCGGTACAGAAGATGTGGGTGTCGTCCTGCTGGAAACGACGGACTCTGGTAAGACCGGTGAGGGCACCAGAAGCCTCGTTACGGTGAAGAACACCGAAGTCGGCAATTCTCATGGGCAGCTCTCTGTAACTGCGCTCACGGTGAGAGAAGAGCAAGCAGTGACCAGGGCAGTTCATGGGCTTCAAAGCCCACTGATCCTTCTCAACCTCGAAAGTGAACATGTCGTCCTTGTAGTGTTGCCAGTGACCAGACTGCTTCCAAAGGGCAGAGTTGTACATGTTGGGAGACATGACTTCTTGGTAACCACGGCTCCAGTATTCGTTGCGAAGGAAGCTCTGGAGGGCGTTGTAGATGATCATACCGTGGGGAAGGAAGAAGCATGAACCGGGAGACATGTCGTGGAAGAAGAAGAGCTCTTGCTCCTTACCGATCTTGCGGTGGTCGCGTTTGGCAGCCTCCTCGAGGTACTTCTTGTGCTCAACCATCATAGCCTTGTCTGGGAAAGAGACACCGTAGATACGCTGAAGAGAGTCGTTCTTGGCATCACCGAGGAAGTAGGAAGCAGAGTTCTGTTGCGGAGTAAGTTTCGTAATTCACATATGTTCGTGCGTGCAACAACATACCTTCATGATGTTGAAAGCCTTGATTCTACCAGTGTGAGGAATGTGAGGACCTCTGCACAAATCGATCAAGGGACCGCAACGGTAGACGGTGGTGCTGGTGCCATCGGGGATCTTGTCCTGAATGATGTGCTGCTTGTACTTGTTGTACTTGAACATCTCAAGCAAGTCCTCCTTCTTCAGAGTAAGACGCTCGAAAGTCTGCTTCTCCTTGATTGCCTTCTCGGCGACCTTCTCCAGGGGCTTCCAGTCAGACTCCAGGACGGGCTCCTGGTTAGGGAGAGCCATCTCATAGTAGAAACCATCCTCGACAGGAGGACCAATGCACAAGCTGCAACCAAATCTTCTCTCGCAAGCCTCACCCAGAACGTGAGCACTCGAGTGCCAGAAGACCTTCTTTCCCTCGGGGTGTTCAAAGTCGAGCAATTCCAGCTTGCAGCTCTTCTCCAGA
>SWBL01000401.1:0-41510 GCA_024195585.1 Aureobasidium sp. EXF-3400
ATTGATTGGTCGTGTGCGACGACGTGTTGTACTGCGAGCGGACGGCAGCCGAGGCGCTTCTGCGTAGCTTGGGCGGGCCTTGGGATGATGATGATTGGTGGGCTAGCGAGGACGACGAATGCTGCAGCGAGTGTTTCCTCAGAAGTTGCTGAGGTGTTGCGGATGAGTCGGCCATGAAAGGCGAAGGGGCTCAGACGCCGGACTTTGAACAAAGATGGATGGGAAAGCGAATGTGTGGTTGGTTGGACGGAAGGCCGAAACAGCAGCACGACAACTCTCGACACTGACAGCACGCTGCGACAAGGTTCGGATCCAGGACGCTGCTGGTCTGCTGCGGCGGGTACAGCCGGACGTGATTTGTACGGCCGTCGAGACGCAAGGAATAGGTAATTAATGGATCGCGGCCGGCGACAAGTGACACTGACACGCGAAAGCAGGGGGGAGACTGCGTGCAGCTTAGGTGCTGCGATGGCAATATACACTACAGCTTTGACGGCCTTGTCATTGTCAAAGTCCAATCACAACCATCATCTCTCAAATCCCTTGATTCGCTTGTTTTCGCTGCTTCCAACGGCCGCCATCCTCTCTCACTCTTCTTTGTCCTTGCTGGAGCCGACCATCTCCACTGCGTTTCCACTGCCTGTTTCCGTCCAGCGACCGCCCGAAAATTGGACATCTCCAATCGCCTTGGCGATCCATCGTCCAGCCTTCAACCGATGCCCGATGTTTCCCAGCTATCGGAGCTGCCAATCTCACAGTCCTCACCATCTTTCTAACTTTCTCCAGCCCATGTGTCGCATCAATTAATTGTGAAACGCTGTTCCCGCAGCATGCTATATCGACTGGGCTGATGGCTGAGACCCGCATTCAACAACACCATCTCTCCCCAGCATCCAGCAGCAGACCAACGTTCATGCCTGACGCATGCCCACCGAGGCCACGTTTTGTTGCCGTACTGTCTTACAAGCGTTGACGGCGTGGCTGTTAGACCCCGATCCTGACTGCACCTTGCAACCGCACTTGAAGCTTATCCTGTGTTAGCCACCGGTTGTAGAAATGTTCCCTCTTCTATTTGCATAGAAAAGCACAGCTGCATAGTCCGTAGAAGGACTCTGTTCTGTTAAACTTCTTTATTAATTGTTACTAAGTTGAACATTTCTTGAAACCACTGTCTGCGGCCCCTCCCGAGCAGCATCCACAGACTCGTGTAGTAATCTTCGAGTTTCTTGACGGATCCCGTTGCCTGTGTTTTTATCAATCATCACGATCCCTGTCGAAGATAGATTGGCTTGCTTCGGGTGAAAATCAGTCTGCAGACGTCGCTCGTCTCCGACATTCTAATAGGTGCCAGCCTGCAAGCCTCCTTACAGCCTCTTAATCTGTGTTGGTTCTGCGTTACAGGAAACATGCACCGACGTGCATGCATAGTCAGGCGGCCGGCCCCAATCCTGTCCTGGGTCTTTTCTGGGGAAGATTCAAGAGAAAAGAGCCTTCCAACTTCCCGTGGAAGGCCACTTCTGTCCAAATTGACATTTGATGTGGATACTCACGCTTTGCTACATGCTTTGTCAATTAGCCGAGCAGCGTGCATCGAGTTCCTCTTTGTACTCCATCTTCGATCCATAGTACTGTATGTCGCTGCGCAAGCCATCCCGTAACCGATGTCCGCACCAGCCAAACTCGACACGGCAGTGTTTTTCATCAAACAAACTCCTCCAGCAACCGAGTTCATCGCTCTCATGCATATCAACCATGGTTATACCCCAGCAGTTTCCTGCCGGATGGTGGTCCGCGGCCGTAGTCGAAAGTTAAGTCGCATAATTAAACAGGAACCCGGGCCAATGGGCGTTATTGTGTTACCTCACATACATTCTGCACTTCGAAGTAGAATGGGTAGCAGTCGTTAAATCATGAAACAATTCAACTCCAGTGCTCACTCGCCCTAGCTTAGTGTTGAAGTGTCTTTGGAAGGTTCATACCCACCATGCATGCAAGCTCTTCCGTTACCATTTCTCGCAACCCCCAAGCCGTCAGTACCTATCACACCATAATTCTCGAGGTCAGCTTCCTCTTGCATCGCATGCAACACGTTGTGGAATATGATAAATTTGGTCAGTTCTGAAAATGATCACTCAGGCGCAGATCCGCATCTTAGATGTCTTGAACGGCAATCTCGAGATACATGATGAATCTCCACTGGCATGATTCTAGCATATTCTGGGTCCACGCGTGCATCCTGATTGCAACACCTCAGAAAGACCATGATCCTTCAACATCGGCATACATCAATGGATGACAGGTACCGCCCTAATATTAATCCTCTGGCGGTATCCCATATCCTTATCGCGGCTACCGGCGTCGAGTTGCATGTACGAAACCACATGAAGATTTTGCTGATCAACGAACGAATCCGGGGCCGGATCGTCTTGCTCAACGGAGAGACTGATCACGCCCGCAAATCGATTCGTTCACTGGATTCTTGGGCAAGGCTTGTCGAATCCGACTACCCGGATCCCGCGACTTGACCAGCCACAAAACAGATGGCTGAGATGGCTGAGATGGCCGAGAAGCGAGCGCAAGCCAGCGTGATGTACATCTATCGCGTGCCCTCTATGAACATATCGATCACCCGAGAGCTGCTTGCTTCCTCTACAGAGAATGTCTCGAAAGCAGGGTCCTGTAGACACCGTCAAACAAGAGTCCGAAATGCTGATGGAGGCCCAAACATGTTCTGCCGCAAGGATCGTTTCTCTCCCAACAAGTGGCACCCGCGTCCACCATAACATTACAACACCCGAAGGCAGCTCACACGCCTGCCTATAGCGAGCTGACATGCAACTCCCTTCCGAGTAAGCAGGTTTCTACAGTCCCACACCCAAATGCCAAGTTCATCAGGCAACGTATACCCGAGATGAGTGTAGCCATGTGTGAACGTCAACACTATGTCTGAATGTCTCCAATTCACATCTCTGATCGAGCGGGAAAGCACTGTGATAATTGACAGTCATGTTCGCTCCGGAACAACGGTCCGGCGAGAGACTGTAGAATCCAGCACTTACTGATTACTTCAGATCTCCTGGGCTCTACTGTATGCTTGTTTGACTCGGCGTGATACGCATAGTCATAGACATATCATTGTCCGCCTCGGTCACGATATTCTTTGGTCTAAGCTAGTCTCATCTTATGCAGTAGTGAAAAGCAGGTTCTTAGTCGTCAACGTGATATTTTGTGACCGTGTATGAGGAGTGACACTAGGTTCTAGTGTCATCAGGACTTTGTTGGGTGATCAGAGCGAGTCAAGAGATCTTACGAGCTGTCGGCGATACGCTGCTGGCGTTCGTGATGCTTAGCGGTGGTCCACTCGATGATCACCACGCCCTGCTTGAGCTTGACGACAGGCCTGTAGGCAACGCTGATCAGTGCGTCTCCTAGAAGTGTCATGTTGATTGCTTACATTGCGTCTATACTGCCATAGTAGGCGATATACTGATCATAGTAGGTGTGCTGTTATGCATCAGGACTAGTATCTACGTAACGTGATGTATGCATAACACACCACATGATGGTGAAGATCAGGGCATGCGGACTTTCTCAGAAGACCTTTCTCATCATAGGCCGAGGTAGCAGGAAAGTAGCCACGCTTGTGGCACTCTTTGCTTACAGACAGCCAAGTGTAGCGCTCCCAGTTCCGTCTGGATGCCTCACCTCCACCTGGGTTGCTCACGCTGTATTTGCGCGCCATGTTGAATGCGGCCTGCAGCTCTGGGAAGTCTTTCCCAGGATTGAGAGATACAGAAGTTGAAGATGCTGTGCAATGTACATGGCCATCAGTCGGGCCAAGAGATGTGGTGGTGATTTGAGATAGTGAAAGCGAAATTCGACGAGCAAGGAGACAATACCATCTTGGGTGAGGAAGGAATAGCCCTCGATTTCTCACCACATCAAACACAGCCAGTTGCGTCTTCTACAACAACTCCAACTATAGGCTGGTTACCTCAAGTTCAGACAAGCAGTTTGTCTAACTTGATAGAATCAGGTCCTGCCAATATTATTTGTTATCAAGAACAGAAACCTGCCAGCTGCTACAACAGGTCATACAAAAGCGACTACAAACCTACATCTTCCATATTATTGGCGAAAGAAGAGAGCCACACCAACTCGAGAGCTCATCGTCGCTCAACGCCCGGTTAAAGGTCGCTGTCGCACGGCATCACCTCGGCAAAGCTGTTGCAGCATCTCTATCATCGCATCCTCAAACTTGTCGACAGGAATCTATCAAAACATCGAAGACACTGGCGCACAAAGTATCTGGAGCGTAACTGCTTCACACAGACATCCATCATGCAGGGGTTCAATATGGGACGCTACGTCCCTCCCGAACTCGAGGGCACCATGTCAGCCAATAAAGTCGCTGGCAAACATGCTCTGGGCAAAAGGGCCAACAAGATCAAAGAAGGCATCCTGACCGTGCGCTTCGAGATGCCCTATGCAGTGTGGTGTAACCACTGTCCCAAACCAACGATCATAGGCCAAGGTGTACGATTCAACGCTGAGAAGAAAAAGGTTGGCAACTACTTGAGTACGCCCATCTGGTCCTTTCGCATGAAACACCCCGCTTGTGGAGGTTGGATTGAAATACACACGGATCCCAAAAACACGGCGTATGTGGTTACAGAGGGCGGGAAGGCCAGGGATTTGGGAGAAGACCGTGTGAGAGAAGGAGAGGAGGGTGTGCCGATCCTGTCAGCTGAGGAAAGAGAACGCAGAAGACAGGATGCTTTTGCTGTTCTTGAGGACAAGAAGCAGGACAAGGTACAAGAGAAAGAGCAAGGCAAGCGTATTATTGAGCTACAAGAAGTGCGTGATCAACACTGGGATGATCCGTACGAAGCAAACAAGCGTTTGAGGAAGACCTTCAGAGCTGATCGTAAGGTCAGGGAGAAAGAGCACGACTACTCGGAGAAGCTCAGGGAGAGGATGGGTCTGGACGTCGAACTAATGCCAGAGAACGATGAAGACAGAAAACATGCTACTCTGATCGAATTTGGCGGGCTTGCCGACGATGATTTTGAGAAAAGCACGATGAGAGTCACTTCACGACCTCTATTTCAACAAGACACGAAAACCGAGACAACTTCATCCAAGGCCAAACTCTCACACAAGGCCAAAGCGGCTGCAGAAATCGAGCGCAGGAAAAAGGCATTGCAGCAGGAAGTTCGCGAGAACTCGCGTGCAGCAGCAGATCCGTTTTTGTCTTTTGGGAACGCAGACACTCGCACGTTTCGAGCGATCGCTGGAATCAAAAGAAAAGCACAAAGCGATAATGCAGAGCAGAAGGAGCACAAGGAGCCGGAGGAGAAGGAGAAGTCGGAGAAGTCTCGACCAGCCCCAGCACTTTCTCTGGTTACTTACGACTCCGACTGAAGCATGATTAACGAGTCACGACTGCATTATAGGCGCTGTATACCCAATTCATTTTCTTCTATACCTTTAAGAATTGTTTTGCATGTGACGTCGAGTCCAGATTGGGAAAGCACGTGTGCACGGACGTCGACGCGTCTCTCGAGTCGCGTGCGGGCAAAAGCGTAACCATGGCGTTCTCGGGCGATCTGAGGCAGTCCAAGGCTGCTCGAGGTCAATCAACGAGTTTATCAATAGACCAATACCGCAAGAACAGATAGCTCATGAACTTTGAGCTAGCCGAGTATGCCACCAAGACAGGTCAGAGTGAATTCCGAGACCGTCTATCGCTCAGAAACACCATTACGACAAAAGAAGTTCCCCAATCGACGACGCACTGCACAAGCTTCTGGCGTTCGTACACCTGCCCCGCTGCGCGAGCAGTCCACCTTGACACAACAACCACACTGGACCGTATCTCGCAGTTCACCAAACGCCGAACTTGAAGATGAAATCGAGGACGAGGACAAAGATTACGAGGACGAGTTGGAAAGATCAAGACCTAGACGGAAGAAGCGGAAGAGCGAGACAGATGGCAAGAAGCAGACGACCATGACCCAGTTCGTACCTTCCTCATTTATTGGAGAGCGCTACGATGGAGCTGCCGAGCTCCTGCTACAATTCGGGGATATCGGTTCTTTCGATGGCGTCCGAGATTCGCAATCGCAACCAATCCTCGACAAACACAACAATACATTGGAGGCAGACGTGGTAGGAAACTATGATGGGAGTGCAGATGTAGCGCCACACAGCGACGCAGAGATGCAACAAGACGAGGAAGAGCACAGCCAGAGGACGCAATCTAGCTCAGACCATGGTGAGGAAAGGATAGATTCGGTCTTTGCCAAACAGCAAGCGCGACAGAGGCCGAGCCCAGAACTACCAATATCTGCCATGACTTTAAGGACGCCTAGAAGGAAGTTCAAGTCCGAGATCCCGTCATCCAATACTCCACAAAGCGCCATCATATCCATCTGCTCAGCTAA
Organism: Aureobasidium sp. EXF-3400; assembly: GCA_024195585.1. NCBI lineage: Eukaryota > Fungi > Ascomycota > Dothideomycetes > Dothideales > Saccotheciaceae > Aureobasidium > Aureobasidium sp. EXF-3400. The sequence continues at coordinate 6,447 of SWBL01000401.1, forward strand.
GTCGATGCGCTCGCCTGAACGTTCGCCTTTACGAAACAAAAGCATCAATGCATACTCGCAAAGTCATGCCGTCGAGGATATCAGGATGAGTCCTGTTCCCGAGAGTCCTACCAAGCCCATATCCCCTTTCCGTCTATCGCCTGTCAAGAATAGACCCACCTTTCGCATACCTGACAAACCTCCAACACTTCAGCACCGTAGTACTATCCCAGATTCTGAAGACACAGCCACCCAAGTGACTCCGTTCAAACAAAACAAGTTCCGGAGTCAGATACCGGATACTCAGATGGACATGTTTGGCGAAGAGGTCGCCGCTGTGACTGAGACACAGCTTCCAGTCGAAGGCTATACTCAATACCTTGGAGGGACATACTACGCCGAGAACGACGACTATGATTACAGCTTTGACCCGGTCTGCAGTGCTCTGGATCGTGATGCCGCTCGATTCATGCAAACACAACTCCACCGAGATCGTACCGCTTACGATGCTTTCCACAAGACGAGAAGCTTCTCTCAAGCTGAAGAACAACAAGTCGAGACAGAAGCCGAACCAAAGCAGGTCGACGGATACCGAGATTCTAACCTCGTTACAGCGCAGCAATCTCAGGAACTTGGTGATGAGCTGCCTGTTTCCAATCCAAGACATGAACAGCCTGAGCAAGAATACGAAGATCCACCTACTCAATCACCGCGGTCATCTCCCCAACAGCCTCCTCAGATCACATACGAGTCCGACGAGATAGAGGAAATAGACTTGTCGGGTGATATTATTCTGCCAAAGACAGGTTTGAGGGAGGTGATACAAATTGCCTCCTCGCCGAACAGCAAGAGTGTCAGTAGCGGAAAGTATCCGTCTTCGCCACCTCTTGTTGTCGAGAACGATGCACGTCTCCGAGCTGAAGCAGAAGCCCAAGAGCTGCTAAACAATACTGAACGTCACTCATCGCCACCTCTTCCGATCATCCTCCCAATACAACCTTCTCAGGTCAGTACAGTTGGTGGTACACAGCTGTTCCATTCTCTCAAAAGGCATACTCAGAAGGCTGCGTTATTGAGCAGTAGCCCGCCACCTCTGCCACCTTCAACATCATCGCCTCCTTTTGAAGCAAAACAACGCTTCAGAAAGTTTCTCGATATGTATGACTCTGATGAGGAGGACGGCATGGATAAGGATGAACCCGAATTACCTGACTACTGCGAGGAAGACGACGGTATGGATCTGGACTTCGCGCCTCAACGACATCGCGACATAGATCAAGCAGTGGGAAATGGCCACGATGACGAGTCAGAAGGTGAGGGTGGTCATTCAAGACTCAGAGACATATTGCCAGATACACTTTTCGACTTTTCCTTGCCACCACCACCGACGCAGAGTTCGGTGAGGAGCACCAGATCTAGATGATATGGCGTGTAGCAACATGTTTCGGTGGAGAGAACACACATGTGATTATGATTGGCTCGCTATGCTAGGTTGATAGGAACTTGAACAGACTGAGCTCGATAGATATCGATAAATGAGCTGAATTTCTCTGGACGCCAGATCCGAGTATCGATCAAACATGAAGTAGCTGTATCATCGTTGTACTCGAACTGTGTGCACCACAGCTAGGGGAGGTCCCCCACCGAGTTATCCTTCAGAAATTGGTGGATTTTTTCAGCATCGTCACCCTCGCCTTCGATCACGGATGGCCCCAGTCTTTTGTAGAAGCGATGTTCAAATCTCTCAGGCCAGTATCCAGCATATTCCCAATCGACAATGGCACTGATCTTGAGCGAATCGTGACAAACGATGACATTATGTTGTGAAAGATCGTTATGACAAAAAACGTACTCATCAGTGTCTGCTGGTTTGACCTTCCAGTTGTCGACATCAGTCACCGTCTGAAGACGGTACGGGGGTATGATGACCTCTGAAAGTCCTCCAACAGTTTTTGATCGTAATTTGTGAAGTTGCTGCAGATGGGTCTCCAGTTCTTGTCCAACGACCAATTTTTCCTCTTCCGAGAGTTCATTCATGCCCCTGCCTTCAATGTATTCTGTTATCAGATATACGGCTTTGTCATCCTCGAAGCAGGCGTGAAGCTTTGGGACAGGGATTGTGGTGTTGCTTGCAACAAACTCGAGTGCTTTTGCTTCGTTGAGCAGTCTTTCTTGCCCGAGACGAGGGACATGTGTTCTTCCAGTCCATGTCTTTCGCAATTCATGCGGGCGCAGACTTCGTTTTATGAAAGTATTGTTTACGTGGTAGTACTTTCGTTCGCCGGTTACTCCGAAGCAACCTGGCTCTTTCTGCCCGTTGAGCTCTTGATTGGTGACCATTATAAGTTGTCGCGAATGCTAGTAGCAAGAGACGAAAACAGTAAGATGAGGATGCGGCACGACAGGCGGGGTTCCTTGGTGAAGATATGCTACTTAAGCGCCTCGGGTTTCACGGGATCGCAAAATCTTCTCGACATGCAGCATACTATCGTAGCGGCAGAATATTGGCGCCGGAAACATATGTCTCAAGCTGTCCTTTCGTGCCTGACCATGAAGCCGGAGCAATTGTCGGATGTATATGATCCAACATGGAAGCTACCCCTGAACAATTCCCGACTTCTATACTTGTATTGGATTGCACCATGGTTCGCCTCTCAACACTACCGCCAAAATCAAGCAAAATTGTGGCCAGATCAGGATGGTGGAGGCCTATCCCCGAATCTGGGTGGTGCACCAGGGTACCTGTACTCGTTTTCCACAGGAATGTTCTTGGCCAGGTGGTCTTGGTAGCGAGGAGGATTTCTGGGCCCAACTTCTGCACGTAGCAGATCTTCTATCGCAGACGCCCAGCGTACCAGCGTTGCTTCCTCCCAGGCGGTGTGTTGAAGATTCAGGCCTATGGGCATGCCATCGATATCAAGACCGATAGGGATCGTCATTACCGGGTATGCTATGATAGTCGTCAGTATATTATTCTATCTCAAGAGGGATGGTAGGATAACGCACAAGCTTGTGCAGCGATCTGTTGACCAGCACCGCGGACATCGCAGAAGAGGAGAGCGTCGAGAGAGACCTTCTTGCCGTTGATAATTGGGCGAAGGGCTGCGTCTATGCCATTTTCGCGGCATTGCTTCCGCATATGGGCGAAGGCTGAGTAGTAAGCTGGTGACTTGATGCCTTTTGCTTCTACCACTTCGCGGAAGTTGTCCTGATTGGGTTTAAATGTCAGTATCACGTTTCAGATCTTGACAAGATGAGATTGTCCCCTTACTTGACCTGAGGGGAAGGCTGGATGGTCGCCAGGCTTAGCTCCCTGGGATCCTGTATTCTCATCGTTGAACCGGACGACGTCTTCTACAGTTTTGATATTTGTGTTTTTGAGTTTGCTGAGGTATTCGTTCATCAGGGAGTAGCATTCCACTTTGTTGATGGTGAACTCTGACACTTCTTCTTTGCCATGCTCCCTATGAACTATTAGCAAAGTGGTTTGTGTGAGACTTGGGACACTGCTTACCAATCCCACCCGCCGTCAGGTGCGATACGTTCTTCAGCACACGGCATCTCGACCGGTATGATCTCTGCTCCAGCATCTTTGATCAACTTCAGAACCTTCTCAGCCACCTTTCTTTGCTGCTTTGGCACCAGCTCCCAGAAACGTTTCATAGGAAGGCCAAATCTTGCACCGTATAGCGCCTTTCTCGTAGTCAGGCTATCAACATAACTCTTTGGCTGTCGTCTCTCGGGCACAACCGAGTGCTTGTCCTCCGGGTCAGGTCCAGCTATTGCGTCGAGAGCACGGGCTGCATCGGACACACATCTGCCATATGTTCCGATCGAGTCTTGTGTCTCTGAGATAGGAATCACACCACTGCGGGACGTAAGACCAACAGTAGGCTTGATACCTACAATCCCACTGACCATAGCTGGCCAGATGACAGAAGTATCTGTCTCCGTACCAAACGCAAGTGGGACGATGTTGCACGACACGGAAACAGCAGAACCAGAGCTTGAACCTTGAGGACTTCGACTGAGCATATATGGATTTCTGGTCTGACCACCGCGTGCAGAATAGCCATTAGAATATATCTTTGAGCGCATACCGGCCCATTCGTCCAGATTCGAGTGACCTAGAATGATTGCACCCGCTTTGCGGAGAAGGTGCACGATATGGGCATCTTTAGGCACGATGGCTCCGAGGAGTGCCCACGAGCCGCCGGTTGTTTGCATCTTGTCCTTGGTGGCCATGTTGTCTTTGACCAGTACAGGAATGCCGTGCAACGGTCCGCGAGTCTTGCCTGTTGTTCGCTCGTCGTCGAGCTGCTGAGCAATGTCAAGAGCATCTGGATTTGTCTCGATGACACATTCTAGGTATGGATTGACCTGATATTGCTCAGTGGTGAGTACAGCCATCATATGATAGACCTACCCTTCTGATTCTTTCCAAGCAATGCTTCACGAGTGAGACCGAGGTCATGGCCTTTGTTGATAACAGATGTTGGATTTCATCTGCACTCAACTCATACACATCATTGCCATCGCATTGAGGTACGTGGAACACATCTGGGATGCCTTCTTGGTCTGGACTTTTCCTGTCCGAGACCATGAAGTACACATCGTCCCAATCTTCTGATCCCATGGTAGAGATTGCAGCTGTTCGATCAAAGGTATGGAAGACAGAGAGATTTGTCTAGCTCAAAGAGATGTCGTCGATTTGGTGAAACAAAAGCGACGGATTACAGCCGAAAGTCCAAGCGCCGAGGTGGAGATGAAGGATGCACTCGAGGAAATAGCATCGCACACCACTTGCATCACCATGAATGCTCACGATCCTGTGGTAACACAGTGCATAAGAGCTTCAAATCTGAACGAACTCATGGACAGGAAATTATATGTCACTTGATGAGGTTGGTAGGCAAGTAACGGAATGATATTTTCCACGTCATTGTGCACGGGCCGCCGCGTGGAAACAAGCGTGGCAGGCATCCAGATTCTACTTCACGACTTCCTTCTTGAACATCAAACAAAACCTGTGTGGTAATACCAAATATGGCCAACACAGCAGATACGCCGTTCTGCCGCTGGGCGAGAGCAAACTTCACCACCAGCTTTCTCTACCCTTTGATGGTAAGTCGTGCCGTTTCTTGCCTCTCCTTCTCGAATACACAACCACTTCGTGACTAGAAACGCGTATGGTGGTGCCGAATCAAAGATGAATCTTACGAAAACTGAAGGAATAGAAGCTGACATCTTTCTTTTCTCGATAGGGTGTCTGGTTCTTCTTGAAGCACAGATACATGTGGCCACTTCTGGGAGCCAAGATGCTGCCTCTGGTGGTCCTCTCAGTCTTCATCTTGATCATCCTCTTCTTGACTGCATACCTACCTCAAGTCGCCCTTCTTAAACTCTTCCACAAAGGAGGTTCAGCCTGGGTAAACGGCACATTTCTGGTCCTCACCGAAGGAAATCTCATCATCGCTCTCCTTTTCGAAGCCTTCCTCGTCGACCACACTCAAGTCGATGTCTTTGATACTGTCATGGTAGCCAGAGGCCATGCAGAACTCGTCAAGGCAAAACGAACTGTGGATACCGAAGAGCCTGAAACTCCTCTCAAAGCACTGGGTCCTCGCGACAAGGGCGCAGTCTTTGCTCCGTTCTCTTTCCGCCAGCTGTTTGAATTCGTGGTCCTTCTGCCACTCAACTTTATCCCTTTCGTTGGAGTCCCTCTGTTCTTGATCTTGACTGGATACCGTGCTGGCCCTCTGCTGCAACGCCGCTACCATAATCTTAAGGGTATGAACAAGGACCAGCGCAAGATCTTCATCCGCAATAAGTCGATGAGGTTCCAGTACATGTGGTTCGGTACCGTTGCGCTTATTCTGCAGCTTGTCCCGGTATTGAGCATGTTCTTCTTGATTACGACTGCTGCAGGAAGCGCTCTTTGGGCAGCGGATCTGGAGGATCACAAGCAGCGTCACGAAGATGCTATTGAAGATGGGTATACCGATGAGCCCTGATCGAGGATCTCATTGCATTGTATCATGTCGCGTTCTATTGCACCACTGTATTTCAACTGTATTTACTCTCTTTTCAGTCCGTTCACTTCGGGCTTGAACCATTCCCTCATCAGATCCTCAAGTACTTCCTGGGCTGATGCCTTTGCTTCTTGTGATGTGCTTGCACTCCCTTCAATATAAAACTTGATCTTAGGTTCTTATGAATTGTTAGCATACATCCTACATCCTCAAAATATGTACCTAAACTTACCAGTTCCTGATCCGCGGACCGTAAAGTGCACGTTGCCGTCTAGCTCACAACTAATCATCTGAGAGCTCTTGTCAACTGGTAGCGTTGGTTTGTTGTCGGGTGTTGCAGAATCATATCCAATGGTCAGGTCCCGCCAACGAAGAATCCTGCGACTTCCAACATTTGTGGGTCTTGTCTGTCGTATCTGTTCGAAGACCGCATTGGTGACGTCCGAAGATGGTGAGACGACATAGGTATTGGCATCTTCAAAGTATCCATACTTCTTGCAGAGCTCGTTGTACTTGGCCCACGGAGAGAGTCCTTCTTTGTTCCAGCGGTCGCAGGCTGCGAGGAAAACTGCGGCTGCAGCAACGCCGTCCTTGTCGAACACTACTTCGCTGAACATATATCCGATCGCTTCTTCGTAGGCAAACAGGACATCGTAGCCTTGTTGCTGTAAGTCTCGAGATCTGTTTCCCAACCATTTGAAGCCGGTCAAGGTTTCCTCCCAGTGGAAGGTACCACTGGCAGCAGCCATGGCTGCCAAAATCTTGGAAGAAACGGTCGAGGAGAGCATCGCCAGACCTTTGCCGCTCTGCTTTGGTTGATATGTGTCTAGAACGTGCGAGGCAAGTAGGACACCCATTTGGTTGCCAGTCAACTGCCTCCACTCACCATCGACCTTCTCCGCAGCTGCGAATCTGTCGGCGTCAGGATCGTTAGCTAGGATCAGCTTTACACTGTTTTGCTCGGCAACTTGTTTGGCAAGGTCCAGGGCTCCCTTTTCCTCGGGGTTCGGGAAGCGTACAGTCGAGAAATCGGGATCTGGATGAGCCTGCTCCTTGACAACGTGCATCTTGCTTTCCAAGCCTAGTTGTGTCATTACCGATGTGAAAAACGGTAGACCAACTCCGTGCATAGGTGTGTATACGAAAGGCAAAGAGGCTTCCGGATCTGAGACTGATGCGATTTTGGAAACAGTGGCCATGTAACCTTCCTCGACTTGCTGTAGCGCATGAGTCACAAGAGGGCTTCCCTGCTCCAGAACATTCACATCCCAGGTGATTGGCTCCAAGTTTGCATCAATCGATGCAGCGATCCCGGCGTCGTGTGGCGGGATGATTTGGCATCCATTGCCCCAGTACACTTTGTAGCCATTGTCGGCTGCCGGGTTGTGTGAAGCAGTGATCATAAAGCCAGCGGCTGCGCCCAGATGTCCAACTGTGTAAGGTACAAGCGGAGTATGTACTTGGCCCAGCCATTTGACAGGTATGGCTTTTGCTACGAACACAGCAGCGACTAGTTTGGCGAACTTGTCAGAGTTGTGTCGGGCATCTCTGCCGATGACCACACCTTGGGTTTTGGCATCGAGGTTGGTCTTCAGCAGGTACTCGGCCAATCCCTGAGAAGCTTGAATGACAGTGAGGGAGTTCATGCGAGAGAAACCTGCTTCCATCCTTCCACGAAGCCCTGCAGTACCGAAAGCGATGCGCTTCTCAAGTCGTAGTCGGAGCTCGGCTGTGTTGTTCTCAGCAACGAGTTTTTCGATTTCTTTTCGTGTGATAGCATCCTGGTCAAGACGTAGCCACTCCTTGATAAGCACCTGTAATGTCGAATCCATGTTGTTTGTTATGTTGATACCCGAGATCCAAGTGTGAGGTGTTCAGGTTGTCGGGCCATCGGCCACTTGGCCGCTTTGCCGCCTCGCACGCGGCGAGTGGCCGACTTTCTCGGCCAGACTTACTCACATTATTATCATTCTCCTACTGGGAGTTGCCTATAGAGCTGAAATCGTTGATTAATACCAAGAACCATCTATCAGTAACAATCCTGTTTTCTAGATGTCGTGATGAATAGACGTTCACGCATATGTCATACAACAAACAATCGATCTTATAGCTATTGAAGCGTACCTATATGAGTAAGCTCTATCGACTTATATAAACTAGAGATAATTGAAAAAATCAGAATCGAGGATGTAACCATGGCCAGATATCTCATTGCTCATTCTGCAGTACGAATCGTTGCAATCAGACAGAGAAAGCTCTGGGTTACTTGAGGGCTGTGAAGCAGACGTAACTTATAACTTTCAACTCATAGCAAACTCACGAGCGTGAGTTGTCCTGCAGAGCCATGAGCGAGGTCCCATTAGCATCACTGGCGAGACGTCTCCACTCTGAGTATGAAATAATGTTTTCTCCCTCGATGCTTCTTCTTAAACCTTGGAATAGATTACTGAAGTCGTCGTAAGGGGGTGGTTCTGCAGACCCAAGGAAGAAGAGAAATCTTTGCCACGAGCGACCTTGCAAGATCATCTGCGCCATATCTTCTCGTCCACGGCGTTGAAACATCTGCGCAAACTCACATTCCTCTGGCGATAGTACATTGCTTCCATCGTAATACTCTGAGACAGGCCACATCATGCATGGAGAGCTGAACGCTGATTTCCTGGTTTCAATTGTTGCGAATTCCCAGTCAATTATCCCAGTGATGTTGTAGTCTTTGTCGATGAGAATGTGGTCGCCTTTATCTTCGCCATGCTTCAAGTAGAATTTATCATCGGACGCACTTGCTAGAAGACTGGGTAAATGCTCGAGCCTCCACGAATGAGTCAAGTAGTTGTCGGTGGCAAGCGTGGCTAGCTCTCCACCTATGATCATGTCTATCTCGTGCTCCAAGATCGACTTGAGCGACGCCTCTAAAGTAGAAAAGGGCCCGAGTGATTCTGAGGGAGACACGAACATGTGGCCCTGGGCGAACGGTCCAACCAATCCACCTTCAGAAAGTGATCCGGTTTCTGAGAATGAGTTCTTCTCAAGTTCAAGTTCGAGATATGCATCTACAAGCTGTTCCATGATTTTGCTTTTCTGTTCGGCCGAAGCCTCAGACCACTCCAGTGGCTTACCAGGAAGTTTCTCCATGAGTATGTATGGAGTTCCAATCTCGTTCTCGTCGTTGTACGAATAGTCGAAAACTTTTGGAACTCGTATCTTGGTTTTATCGGCGAGAAATTTCAAAGTTGCCACTTCGCTCTTAAGGATAGCTGATTGTGCTTCGCGAGGCAGTACTGTAGGTTCGTCAAATCGTAATCGTGCTATCCAGACGATGCCGTCGTCGAAGCAAATGTCGATGTTGCAGTTCTGGCCGCCCGTTTGATTCGTGACCTGCTCGGACTCGGCCAAGTCTTCTGTTGCCTTCTCCAAGCCATTTGGGAGAGCGGTATGTAGCAAGAAATGCCGTCGCGGATATGAGTCGCTTTCAATCTGAGAGCATCGAAATTGACTTTGTCGAGTAATGTTTGCAGATGTCTCTTTCTCGCAGAGTCATACGCCTTGTGGAAAGCATCAGGGTCATTATCCTGCTCAATCAGCACTTATTTTTACTCTGTTCCCACGGTGCGACGGCGCGAACCTCGGATGGACACGTATGAGATTCGGGCGCCAGGTGTTTCAAGCAACGATGACTGGAGCATATCATACAGTCGCCACTTCCACGCTCTGCAGGGCTTTCGCAACTAGGAAAGTCGCAGTACCTGAGTGGCATGTTGGATGCAATGTTATTGCAAGGTCTGATAAGCGGAGGGAGAGAAAGGCGAGGGCATCGAAACGAAGTGAGCAGAATCCATGCTGCAGAGAACACCCGAGGTCGTATGTCTAGCCGCCAGACATATTGAGCAGCGCTTGGGGCTTGCATATATGAGATGCGCAGCCTTCACGCGCGCGTAAGCACAACTCTTAACACGCTTCCTCATTCGATGGCTTAGCTAGCGCTTGAGGATCTTGGTTTGTAGTGAGAGAATACATCCTGATCAAGACACATCCACTCGTTGACGAGTGTCTGGAGTGATGTGCCCATTTTATGTTGTGCTTCTGGGATCGATTGTTAAAAAAGATTTGAACGCGACAAGTGTATCACATGTCAGATCAGATAAGGTTGGAGGCTAAACTGCAGGGCTGAGGCTCGGGCCGAAGCGCCAAGAATGTGGAGATTGACGAATCAACACCCGGGTGACCAGCGAAGGCACGGGAGCAACCAACTCACTCGACTCATACATCTCAGCTGGACAGACAGACACATTCCTCCATGCACCATCGCGGGCCCAGACGACGAACAAGATGATGGCCTCACGCATCTTGTCTCGTTTCCTTCCCTCGGCTGACGATGGCACTTACGGACAAGATTACGGACACGACCATGACCGCACATCCGACCGAGCTGAACGAGCCATGAGAGATTCTGACGACGGCCTTGACGCCCTTCTAGCTGAGGCACAGGCCGAAGGTGACTCGGACCTCGAGCTGGACCAGTATCAGCCTTCATCATCTCGACTCCATGGAGACGAAGACATCCCAACCTCACTGCTCGTGGAACCCAAGCCCGACCAGAGCACCTTCGCTCCGCCGCCGAGCCAGCATACCGAGTCGCAATGGAGAAAGACCCAAGAGAGGCAACAACTACACCCTGACAGCCGGCCCCGTCCCGCCGTCTCGCACGCAGTCAACCAAGATGCTGTTCTCCGAGAGCAAGCTATGTGGCTCTGGACAAATGTTCAGAACCTAGATGCCTTCCTTCTCGAGGTCTACCAATACTTCACTGGGCACGGTGTTTGGTCTATATTGTTATCACGTTTCATCCACCTGGCCACAGCCGCCTTTCTCTTCAGCCTGTTCATGTTCCTATCGACTTGTGTCGACTATACCAAGATCCCCACCAGCAAAGGCACCTCGGAAGTCTTGATACCTCAGTGCATGAAGAGGTCCTCATGGACAAAGAGTTTGGCCTTGTGGGTCTTTTGCTTCTGGTGGATATGGACCTTGTTTAAGTACATCACCGACATCCCCAGACTGCGTAGCATGGAAATGTTCTACCAACATCTTCTCGGTATCCCCGACACCGATATCCAGGCTGTGTCATGGGAGAGAGTAGTCCAGGGACTCATGAAACTTCGTGATCTCAACCCAGAAACTGCCGACAATGTACACAAGTATGTGAAGGCCGCAGGGAAGCAGTCGAAGCAAAAGATGGATGCCCATGATATCGCCAACCGTCTTATGCGTCGTGATAACTACAGCATTGCCCTCTTTAACAAAGAGATTATTGATCTGACTCTCTCAATACCTATTCTCGGCAACCGCCAGTATTACTCAAGGAGTTTAGAGGACCATCTCAACTACTGCTTCTCTGACTTCATCTTTGATAGCCAAGGTCAAGTCAATCCACTATGTCTACAAAGAAGGGACAGACATCGTCTGATTCAGGCTTTGCGTCAGCGTCTTCGCTTCCTCGCCATCATGAGCATTTTGATGGCTCCTTTCACTATCACCCTACACTGTATCTACTACTTCTCACGATATTATGCTGTAAGTCAAGCAATCTTTCTGCGATCTTCGCGCATCAGATCTGACATAACTCAGGAATTTCGCGCAAGCCCTTCAGCCATCGGGGCTCGTACCTTTACTCCTCTAGCAGAATGGAAGTTCCGCGAGTTCAACGAGCTTGATCACGACTTCCGTCATCGTATCAAGCAAGCGCACCCCATGGCAGCGGCCTATCTCGACCAGTTTCCTCGAGACAAGACACACCAGTTCTTGCAATTCTTCAGTCTTGTCAGTGGAACTCTAGCAGGCCTCCTGACTATCGCAACTTTATGGGATTCGGAGCTCTTCCTTGGATTTGAGATTACTCCTGGCCGTACCGCTTTCTTCTACGTCTCTATACTATTGGCAGTGGCTACAGGTGCACGTAGCGCCATCCCTGACGAAAGCAAGGTACACGAGCCCATTTTCCATCTGAAGAACGTGATCGGCGCTATCCACTACTGTCCAGCCCGGTGGAAGAACCAACTACACAGTGATGAAGTTCGTGTTGAGTTCTCCGCTCTGTATCAGATGAAGGTCATGATTTTCCTCGAGGAGATTCTGAGTGTTTTGATCGCCCCTTTCATTCTGTGGAGAAACTCTGGAAAGCGAAGCGAAATGATCATCGACTTCTTCCGCAACTCTACAGTTCAAGTTGATGGTCTTGGCCACTTGTGTACATTCGCTGTGTTCGAATTCAGGAAGAGCAAGAATGTGGAAGACGATGTGGCTAAAGACGTTGACGGACTGCGTGAGGACTATTTCGGCACCAAAGATGACAAGATGGCCATGTCACAATACTACTTCATGGAGCGACTCAGCAAGTATGACAGACAGCAGGCCTTTCGTCAGAACCGCTCCCATGGAATTCAACTCCCACCTGCGTTCCCTCCGTTAGACGCCCCCACGCGACACACTGCCGCTGGCAAAAACAGGAGTGCAAGAGAACCACCATCACACCAACCTTCACCACACCAATCTCTATTGTTAGACGTCCCCCGAGTACACTCTGCCCCAGCGGCCAGCAGACGCTCAGATGGGCAACGATTGGCACAGCTGCGCAGAGGTGGTAAACGACCAAGTGCGCCTGAGTACCTGAGCCCTGATGAGGGCGAAGAAGACCAGATGGCGGGTCTTGATGCCTTGACCACTAGCAGACTCATCGAGCAAGACAACGAATTGACCACCTCATGGAAGGAGTTTGGCGAAAGGACTGATATGGAAGAATCAGAGGTAGCGAACGAGCGTCGTCCAAACAATGGAGTCTTAGGACTTCTGGTTGAATATTCAAAGGCGCATGCTGGCGGCAAGGGACCCAAACTTGGTTGATGACGGTATGTTAATTTTTATGGCGTTCAAGAGGGGATATAGAACGGACGATGCATCTTTCTCAAGCACGCCAGCGGAGTTTTGATGAGGTTTGCATTATTGGAGATTGTCGGGATTAGGACTAGTAGATGAGAAATGAATCAATGATCAGCCAAGGTGCTACAACATGTGCGAGACAGAAAGTTCAACAACAGCTACGTTGCCAATAGATAGAGCGCCTTTGCGCGACTGAAAGCTATAGCATCCTCTCTTCCAAGCAACTCATTCGTCAATGGGCTGCTAAATCCTTTTTGTATGTCAAACGCAGACTCAGGAGACGTTAATCGTTCATCAACATAACACCAACCTCCGCCAAAACATATACAAGGAGCACAACATATAACTGCTTCCCACAGCAAGAGCAAAACAGACCCTCCCACTGGGAGGGTAAAGCCACCAAGTTGATTGGTTTCATTTTTGTGTGCGAGGAGTAACAAAGACTCCACGGTCGTGGCAACGCAGAGAGTCGAACCCATGACCTGCGGATCATCTGCGATTGGCGGCGACGATGCCAACCGCTAGACCACCACCACCTGTCGATAAAGCGATGATGTTGGGTGAGGGATGTGGAAAAGCTTGAGTATATATGGGTTTGGGTCGAGTAAGCTGTTAGTTGTGAGTGATTCTTTCTGTCTCCTTCACTGCCTACCTTGCTGTCTATTGATGGCTGCATCACTTCTGCTCTGTTTGTGTTGTGTTGATAGACTTCAACTCCTCGCTCACCCTTTCTGAAAACAGATTTATCAATGCCACGGACTGAATCATTAGTATCTAGCTCTCATATGACTTTGCTCTCGCCTTACATTCAAACAACGCTATTAAGCAGCTGTGAGATTGGAAAACAGTAAAAATTTCTTTCGTTTTCTACTCTTGCGTGTCATTTCCACCATGTGTGCTGCTTGATGGTTTAATTTGTCCTCGTTTCGTTCATGTGATGCTGTTTTTCGACATTTTGATTTCACTCATGTTCTCATTGAAGCCTACTTGTAGTCTGCATCCAGACACATTTGATTGAGGAAAGTACGATGCAACTATAAACATGCTTGGAAAACAAAGACTTTTTTCATTCATGCGATGGAATAGGGGGTATCAATACATAAAAGTCGTTGCCATCTATCGCCATTTGCAGTGATTGAGGTGAATCGTGATAACATAATACTGGAGTCATAAGCCATACTGAAGCGTCAAGGAAAGGAGGAACAGAGGCCGTAAAAGACAGTCGTGAAAGAATGAAACGTTTTGCATCGTGCCTTCCATGATCAAGCTCGGAGCCGGTAGAAACAGATCAAGCGGAAGGAACGACACAATCAGCGCCCATCGAAGCGTCATCCTGGTGCAAGGCAAGAAGCATCTTAGCGGCATTAACCTCTCTGGCTTGGAAGTTGCCAACTCCAGGCACGTTGATCTTTCTCTTCTTGCTTGATCTGGTCTGACTGTTCGATCCTTCACCTTCGCTCTCTTCGTCCTCTTTCTCACTAGCCGAGGCCACGTACTCGGGATCTTCGCCGTCGGAGCCAGAGTCAGTGGCAGGGGATGCGGTGAGCGAAGTAGCGGGCGATGATGACACAGCCTCAGATCTGGTTGAGCGGCGACGCTTGCGAGCAACGGCGGTCTGAGACTGGAGCGGGAATCCAGAGACAGAGGTGGGTGTGACAAGGAGGTTTTGCATGTCTGCTGGCAACTTGGACGTATTCACGTGGCTGGCACAAGGGGTAGGTGTGCCTTCATCATTGTCTTGAGAGCCATTGACGGCAGTCCAGCGAACTTTGGGAGCGATGCGAGTCTTGGGTGACACCGAAGGCGAGTCAGGAATGGTACGGCGTGGAGAGAACTTATCGGTGACGATGGCAGCGCTCTCGTCGTCGCTGTGAAAAGGGCTGTCGAGGTGAGCCGAGGTATCGACACGAGGACGTACAGGTCGAGCACGAAGGCGTTTAGGCTCTGTCAGTGGCACGAGTGCTGAGCGAGGGATGGGGAGCGCTGGAGCAGAGGTATTATGGCCAGGTACAAGGCTGTAGTGAGTGGTACTGGCATCAGCTCTCCAGCCCTCTGCCTCGCGAGCGCACGCACGAACGACGTCTGGGTCGATGGTGAATCTTGAAAAGCCTGGATGGTTTGGAGGCAAGCAGTCTCTGATGAAGCTGGGACCAAAGATAGGGGTGAGTGCCCAGCGGAGGTTCCAGCAGAAGGTAGCGCAGACAGAACGAGCACATCCGTAAGGCATCCAGTAGCCTTGGGCTGCGATTGCGCCACCCGTGATACTGAATGATAGCTCGCGTAAGCCATGGTTGAGGCTGAGAACCTTGTTGGGCTGTGTCTTGGGGTAATTGCATGCTTTGAAGAAGGGCGTGATTCGTACAAGGCCAATTTGATAGTCCCACATGACAGTGTACTTCTTGTTGGGCTCGTTGGGCAAGCTGAAAGTGTACTGAAACACTGTGACGAGTCAGTACTCACAATGTGACACAAGGGTAAGGGTATTACTCACGCTCGAATGCCTCGCGACCAGTCTTGTCAGAGAACGCCTTCTTCTCGCTATTGTAAGGTATGTGACGGACAAAGTCACGAATCAGACCATCCTCGTTACCGTTGGGGTAGATGTTGAAGCGGCGATGGTTCTCAGCCAGCTCCTGGCGCTCTCGCTTGGTGAGCATGGCGCACTTGTCACTGACCTCGAATGGTGGATAGTGGACTTCGCCTCGGGCTGGGTTACGATTGAACACGGGAGCATCCTTGGCCATCTTCTGTCGGAGACCTGACGAGGCTCCACCAGATCGTACAACTTGGGGCGGAGGACTGGAAGTGGCGGAGGATGCCTGACTGGTCGGTGCTGGGGTGAGAGGAGGGCTCAATGCCGAGAAGGGAGGTAAGATACCCGGAGATGGAGGAGCGTTGAGGAGGGATGAAATCTTGATCATCGTGTTTGTGTTTGTGTTCCTACCCTCAGATGTCATGGGTAAGTCGAGGTGTGTAGAGTTGAGCGAGGTTGGAGTTGGTATGTGAACGTGTTGGACCGGGTTCAAGTAGCTCAATTGGGTTTCCAGACGAGGAGGCGATGGGCGGTGAGTATATGCGAGTGCTCGACACCTTATCAAGTCTAAGGGGAGCTTGCAGTACGCATCAAAGACAGGCTCCATAGGCCATGAGGAACAAGCAACGTCTGTCATTATCACCGATGCCTCCTTCTCCTATCCTTTTCTTCGCCAAACTCTTCCTGTCCTTCTTTGTAAATTGCCGACAGCGGACTTCCTCTGCACTGATCTTTCGCTGGTCTTCACTTGCTGGCGTGTTGCTATGAGAGCCGGATTTCATTCATGTCGGCATGCACCTCGTATGCCGGACGTCGGTTGATTGCGTTCAAGTGGACTGTATGTCTCAGTGACTTCGCATGACCAGGCAACGTCGCTTTCTTTTTCCTGCTTTGAGAAGAGCTCTGTTTGTACACCGATTATTGCCTGAAATGATGTTCAGAATGGTCAACAGAGGATCAAAGCGCCGCCGAATTTGTGTGGTTGGTGCCCAGGCTGCTTCAAGAACTGGTTTTGAGATACCAGCTGTTTGTGTTCAAGAATAACCGGGTTTTCGAGGTGGGCGAGGGATGTGTTCGACCGTGGATTCAGGGGAGTCAAAGGTATGTTCAAAGACATTCTTATAGCGGGATAAGGTCTTTCTGATATACTTTGCATGCACAGAATGTTACCTATACAGTTTTATGCCGTCTGCTGTGGCATCACTTCAGGGTTAACTGCAAGCTGCCATGACGCCTTTGGAACTTGCATATGCAGACTGCCGATAGAACGCTGCTGGACACACGCCACATCCGCCTCCATCGAGCTCGCCCTCCCCTTGACAACAGGCACAAATGAACAGCCCTTCTGTGACAAAAGCGTGATCGTTCTTGGAGCAGGCGAAACCATTGGCAAACCAGTGAGTAAGAACTCCAAGAGCTCAGAGATAAGTGGAGAGTATGGGCGATCAAACTGCACATCTGGATCATGGGCATCTCAAGGCGATTGCTTTCCGATGCAGATCATGATGTATGGTCAGGCCTGTTCCTGCGCCTTGACATGTCGTGCAGCAATCAACCAACGATCTCGAACCTACCAATACACCACAACGCGGATGAGCAGCAGGGATGAATGGCACACAGGTACATCATGTCGTGTAAGCCTCTCGATGCCAAGTCAGGACATTGCAAGAAGAAGTCGAGCCCTTGACATGGGAAGACTTTCGTACGACCGAACACATTTTCTGTTCTGTCTCGTCCTGTTCAAATCCCGGGTCAATTTTCTTGGATGCCGGACGAACCGGGGAGTTTTGAGAGTGGTAGATGTGTATCGTGTAGAACGTTTCAGGGTTTTTGGGGGCGGTACTACAAGCCTGTCAAGTGAAGCCCCTCTCCGCGTGTAGTTCATGCGACGGTTTCGGGCTGTATAACGGTAGCACAAATACTGCATTGCGCGGTATGTCAGCTCAACACTGCGGCCCAGTATGAAGATGAAATTGGTGTAAGGCAGACAGCGATTGCGTGTTTTAGCTTGTATGCTCGATGCTTACACTATCACGAGTCAGTGTTGAACTTGATTGACGTTGAGCCTCAATATCAGCGCTACTCGAGACTGCGGTTCCTCTTCCGGTTCGAGAGCGTGCATCCACTGAAGGGGCTTCAAACGCGTCTGCAGCAAGTTTTCACGATGAAGCCGCCCAACCAATCTCTGTGTATCACCCTTTTGAAACCACAAAAACCTGCGTTCAGTCGAGTCCCCTCGAGTTTGGGCGTGAACCTGTCGTTTTTCTCCTTCTCTCTTGCAATCAGACCATAGAATTTTGAACGCCAGCCATTCGTCTCTGCCGTCCGGCTTCCTGCGCGTGACGGGTGTCGTGTAACCCGACTACATACCCTTGTGAATGCTTGAATATCAACCTGGATTGCATTCAAATGTGCAGATCCTAGTCGGACGACGACGTTGACAGATACGAGGTGCATAATGACAGAAAGATGGCCGCGATAGTGAGAGATCTGTCCAAGATTGCGAAGTCGATTATGCGTAGGCTACCGAGCTCCTTTGCCAAGACAGGTCTAGGTTGCCTACCTTTTTTGCCCTTTCCATTCCCATGCGCCAAAGTTTGTAACGGGTATACTGTAGTTGTGAAAGATATTCATGAGAAACAGAATGGTTTCAATGAGAAAACATTTACTCTGGACTCCCTTTGGATCGGCCTCTAGTCTTGGAGCCAGACTCAAGGACAATTTTTGCCTTTGAGAATACTGTCAATTGAACGCTAACACAGTCTTGACTTGTGCCCACATCGATATTGGCTTCCAATTTAAGTATTTATCAGCCTACATTTATGGCAAACGCAATACCAGGCCACAGATTTTCAAGCCTTGTGCAACAACAACACCTTCTTCTTAACAGTTCCATGTCTAGCGAAAACAAAGTGCAAAAAACCATGCTGGCTTACAGCCATGGGAAAACCCCTTCCGCTCACAGAGTATTCTACCTTTGCAAGACAGAGAGAAAGTCCTGCTCTGGGGGTCGAACAAGCGACCTTTGACCTCTGGCAGAACTCTCGGGAGTTTTATCGCAAAGCGTGTGGCTTTCCGATTGGGCCAACTTACCGTTTGCTGAAGAAACTGGTATCTGACGAAGACATATGGTGTGTGGTGGAGGAGAAGTGAGGGAAAGGTGCGGGAAGGAAAAGATGCTTTACAATACTACGCGACCTTCATTACGACACCGACTCTGTTCTAATAACTTCTTGGTAGTCCCAAAGCCTTTTCGGCCACGTAGTTCATGATCATCTCCCTGCTGACCGGCGCGATTCTGGGTACGAAGCACTCCCTCAGATACCTCTCTACATGATACTCTGCTGCATAGCCCATGCCACCCAACGTCAGGACTGCTCGTTCACAAGCCGTGAATGCTGCTTCGGCAGCTAGATACTTTGCTGTATTACAAGCAACACCGATAGCGTGTTGAGTTATACTTAGATCAGTCGTCGACGCGTCATAGAGGCGTGCCGCATGATAGGTGGACAGTTTTGCGGCTTCGAGATGCATGTATGCCTGAGCAAGCGGATGCTGAATGCCTTGGTTCATACCAATAGGGCGACCAAAAACGACGCGTTCTTTGGCATACTGCGACGCTCTGCGTAAGGCTGCATATCCCAGACCTAGTGCTTCACCAGCAAGGAGACAGCGTTCTGCATTCATGCCGTGCAACACGATTTTGAATCCTTGGCCTTCTTTGCCGATGAGAGAGTCGGATGGGATGCGGTAGTTGTCGAAGAAGACCTCGTTGGCGTCAACTGCTCTTCCACCCATTTTGCGGATCTTTTTCAACTCAAGACCCGGTTGTGCCTTGTCAAAGTCCACAAAGAACAGTGAGAGGCCTTCTGATGGTTTCGTGACCTCTTCGATTGGTGTGGTCCGTGCTAGAAGGATCATCTTGGTGGCTACCTGAGCAGAGGAAATCCATATCTTCTGGCCAGTCACATTGTAAAAGTCACCGTCCTTGAGAGCAGTCGTCCTTAACTTGAGAGTTTCCAGGCCAGTGTTTGGCTCTGTAACGCCAAAGCAGGCTCGCCATTCTCCACTTATCAGCTTAGGGAGCATCCTCTGGAGTTGTTCCTCAGTAGCAAATCTTGCGACGGGTTGGGTGGCATAGACGTTCGCGTGGATTGACTGAGCACCTGCCATACCAGCACCAGACTCTGAAATTGTCTGTAACATCATAGTGGCTTCGGATATGCCGAGACCTGCTCCTCCGAGAGATTCGGGCAAGGCAATACCAATCCAGCCGTCTTTTGCCAGTGCTGCGTGAAGTTCATGGGGATATTTTTCCTGTTGATCATGTTCGAGCCAGTAATCATCCGTAAAGTTAGAGCATATCTTGGAGATAGCATCACGAACTTCCATCTGTTCTTCTGAGAAGCCGGAGGTCTCCATTATTCGCGTAGGCTTGGATATGGAGAAACATCTTGCCTGTGGTCTTGACAGACGTACAGTATGGAGGCAAGGTCGTGGAAGTGCACGGAAGGAGGCAAGTAGGTGTTTAGACATGATCACACGCGACAACAGGATGCGAAGAGGGTTTGAGCAAGCAACTTACATTTCAATGATATATCACTCGGCTAGAAGACTAAGAAGCCGAACGAGAGTTGAGGGGTTCGGTCAATGATGCGGTGATGGGCGAGGAGAAGCAGGTCGGCGGGCCGGTGAAGCGTGATTGGTCAGAGGACGCGACCGCCAAGCCCAAATGATGGGTCCTAGAGTTGACGAGGATAAACATCCATGTCACAACAAAGCAGCTTCGAGGTCTCATCTTTGCGCCTCCAAACCCCGTCCCTCTACTCGACGCCAACCAATTACGCCCAACGACATGATATAGTCTGATCAGTTCCACGTCCAGCTCAGACACTCTTCGGCGCACTCTTTCCTGGCTAGCTCCCGTCGAAGCACAACAACAACGCGTCAAACAACAATGGCGCCTCGTTCCAAGACGGCTTCTGTCGGCTCGTCGCAATGGATCCAGACTGAGCGCGAACAGGCTGCCGAGTTCGTCGACATGGAGGTCGAGGAGTTTGGATATGCTGCTCAGAACGAGATGGATTGGCTGAACGAGCACATGGCCGAGATTTTCAGCAGCAACCCTGTGTACGCTGTCTCAATGCCTTGCTAAGGTCACTCGCGCTTACGTTTGCGCAGAAATTTTGCCGACATCTTCAAGACTCCTGGAAAGCTGCGAGGCAAGACTCCTCGTACAGCCCGCAAGAACGCTGCCCGTGCTGTACGTCTCTCCAGATGACCACCTCATGAAGAATCGCACTAACAGTAATCACAGCCTCTGACGGATCTTTTTGCGCCCAACCCCCAGTCGACCTTCAGCCTAGCCCCCAAGAACGAGTTCTACTCAAAGGTTGCCCAGTTCCAGATTGCTCAGGATGGCGAGCAAGAGCGCCCTCGCTCAGGGACCTCCAGAAGAAGCCCTCTACGCGTTGGCAAGGAGAACACGGATTCTGGATACCACGGTTTGACCGAGGATGAGATGGACTTGGACTCGCAGCAATCCATGATCAAGCACAGCCACGCCCAAGCTCCCGATCTCGAGCCTCTTCAAGAGCACGTCACAAACGATCCCGTAGTTAACGACACGGCCTCTTTTGTTTCGGCCAACGAGGACGCTGAGAACACTCACGAGGACCCTGTAGAAGATGACGACCAGGCTACCGTGCCCGACCCCGAGTCCAGCAGCCGCCCAGTTACGCAAGACTCGAACGCACCATTTGTCGACGAGAATTGGCCAGCCGAGGATGAGCATGACGAGAACGAGATGGCAGATGAGGAAGAGCCGGAAGAGGACGAGGAGGACGACACCGCCAAGTCGCCATCTGACACCTCAACACCCGATAAGCCATTGACGCGTAAGAGCAGTCTGACATTCGCTGCTCTGCCAGCCCGTGAGCCTTTGACTGCTAAGCGAAGCATTGGCCCAAGAGGCAGTCACATGGACGCATTCGGTGGTGCTCGCACAAGTGCCTTCGGTAAGAGCTTCGGCATCACGCAGCAGACCAACTCTCAGCAAGCAGAAGATGCAGACGATCATAACAAGACATCGACCCAAAGACTGCACGAGCGCATAACCTTGCTCGGTCAGCAAAAGGAGCCTCGCACATCAAAATCTATCCACATGCCTACTTACCCTTCGCTACCAGCTCACGAACACCGATCTACTTCCGGACCATCTCAAGAGAACGTTCCAGGCGACACGCAACCACTTGTTGACGACGATGATGACTGGATCGCTCCTATCCTCCCCAGCTCTCGTGCCGCTAGTGGTGTTGACACGCAGAAGCTGAACGACCAAGTGTCTGACCCTGTCTCAGTCGAAGAGGCACAGCCAGCCTTTAGCGGTATTCCTCTGCCTGCATTGCGCGAATCGCCGTCCAAGTTTTTCATGGGTCATCACAAGTCCAACTCGACAGCCACACTCGCGTCTCCCGCAAAAGTCGCAACTGCTCCCCAACGGGCCCATCACCAGAAGAACACATCTGTCTCGAACCCCAACTTCCCACCTGGCAGTGGCGCCACTACTCCTGTTGCTAGCTCTATTGCTTCTCCGACAAAGCAAAAGTTCGCCGAAGCACCCATCAGCGCATCAAAGGCTAAGCTCTATTCTGTGTTCAAATCCGCAAAGGGCATGTTCGGTAGTAGCGCTGCGGCCAGTGCTCAGGCAAAGATGAACTCACTTTCTTCTCCCCATCGACCGCTCTCTGCTGCAACCTTCGAGCGTCCTGATCCAGATATGTCCAGAATGCCCGGCGCTCTTTACCCCGATCTTGGCCAGAACAGGCCAGCCACCGCTCTTCCCGCAGCTAGTGGAAGCAGACGCACTCGCAGCTCAACCGAGCACGCCCGTAAGAAGGACAAGGACTCTAAAGACGAACAAGACACAGTGGACGATTTGGAGAAAGTCAGGCAACAAGAGAGGCAAAAGGCCCACGAGAAGGCCGAGAAAGATAAGGCTACCGAAACAGTGCGTCTTGAGAAGGAGAGACTCGCAGCAGCCAGTCGTCCTGGTGCTGCATCACAGCAATCATGGAGGTCGACTGCAGACGAAGGAAGCGACGTTGATGAGACAGGTCCTCCAGTGCCCCCTAAGACCGGTGCTCCAGCTGGCAAATTGAGAGCTCCTGGTAGACTGGCCAAGCCATCGAGATTGGGTAGTATTCAACCAAAGCCTGCTCCAGTCAGTATCAAAGTGGCTTCGGGCTCGCAAAGACTTGGCTCTACCCAGCCTGGAAGCTCTTCTCAAGATGTCAATCCTGCCCCAGCGACCCGCCAACAGCCAACTCGCTCTGGCAGTGCACAGCCCCCTACATTGTCAAAGTCGGTTGGTGCAGGAGCTGGCTCTGTTCGCAGTGTCAAGGCTCTCGAAGCTGCTGCCAGAAAGAAGGAGCAGGACGAAAAAGTGGCGCAGAAGAAGGCAGAACAGAAGCGTGAGATTGAGCGCAAGCGAGCTGCTAAAGCTGAAGAAGATCGTAAAGCTGAACAGGAACGTAAGGCGGCCGAGCAGCAACGACTTCAGGAGGTCAGAGTGGCAGCACAAAAGCAGGCAGAGCAGAGAAAGGTTGAGCAACAAAGACAGTTGGCTTTACAGCAGAAGAAGAGTGCCGAACTAGTAAGTGGATTTCTTTTGAAGGAGTTATTACTCATGCTGACGTCTATAGGCCGCAACTATGGAGCAGGAGAAGATGGACAGACAGCAAACACAATCATCTACACTACCCCGTGGCGACATTGGCGGCACGCTGAGACAGCTATCCAAGCAAGACCGACCCGCGCCTCAAGCCAACACTGCAAAGCCCGCCAAACGTCCCCTTCAAGAGACCGAAGAGTCATCACAGCGCCCTGCTATTAGCAGAGCGCCAACATCGTACCAGCAGCAAGGTGACAAGCGACGCAAGACATTGGAGGGCGATGATGATGAGGTCGACAGACCATCAGACAACGCATTGACAGCTCCTCCAAAGAGACCTTCGAACATGCGCAAAGAGTCGACACTGAACAAGTTCCCTCACGGCTACACTCATGCACCTCCACCGGCTGCTCACCACTCTCAGAACATGTTGAAGGCGACGGTCACAGCACAGCACTACGCACAGCACGCCAAAGCAGGCATGCATCCTAACGATATGATGAAGTTATCAACAGCCAGGATTCCTTTCGCAGAGAACTCGAATCCTCCTGGAGCATCATCGAGCAAGGGAGCACCTCCCACGGCTTTCAAAACTCCTGGACGGCCAGCAGCTCAGGTTGTCTCTAAGAAATCAGTGCCCAAGTCTGCCAAGTCTTCACCTCTGTACGCCAATGGAGACAGCATCAATCTGCCTGAAATTGCTACAGACAGTGAAGATGAGGATTCTGACGATGATCAGACTGGTGGATTCCGAGCACCATCCTGGGTCGCTTCTCCAGCACTCCGTGATCTGCTCACGCAGCAACAGCTTGTTGATCCCGAAAGCATCTTTGGACCCATCGCACCGCTACAGATGGAAGAGGTGTTCCGCAACAGCAAAAACCCTGAACGCTTGAAGAAGTTCCGCGAGCGTGGATCATCTGCTCGCTGGGTCGACACAGGAGACGCAGTCACGAAAGAGGAAAAGGTCAAGGACCGCGAGATGCGCGCACGAGTTGTCAAGGAAGGTGGATGGAGATTCGGACAGGATGCGTAAAGTCATGGATGGACAGGCATGTGTGGGATAAACACAGGATTTCGTATTTCTTTGGTCTCTTTGTTCTTTTTCTAGCATGAGGCTCTTTTATGGGCGTTTTGGGTAGCGGGTCTTGTGGGTTTTAGTGGACGATCTTTGT
This sequence comes from Aureobasidium sp. EXF-3400, assembly GCA_024195585.1. Lineage (NCBI taxonomy): Eukaryota > Fungi > Ascomycota > Dothideomycetes > Dothideales > Saccotheciaceae > Aureobasidium > Aureobasidium sp. EXF-3400. The sequence continues at coordinate 30,771 of SWBL01000401.1, forward strand.
TTGTTTGCGATCGGAGCGGAGCCCCATGGCATGGATGAAACGATACAGCGTCAAAATAGGGTAGGAATTGAAGAGACGATTCTAGCAAGCAATGGAATTGCTAGTTTCCAGTGAATGCGTGCGTTAAACAAGATTGCGTGAGTAGAATCAAGGCAGTGGCTGGACACGGCAGGATTAAGGAGCCAACAGCACTGCGTATCAATGACGAGCTTTTCGGAGCTGATGTGGAGCTCGCGGTTGAGCATGTGAAAGCGCACGGAGCTCTGATTGTTTCGCGTGGATGACGTTTCTGCAACAAAAATCAGGGCGCAGCTGTGGGAAGCTGCCGGCTGTCTTCTCTTCTGTCGCGTGCTCTTCCTCAACACCTCCTTGTCTTCCCATCTTCTCTACTCTTTCAATTCCTATCCATTTGATCGGTGAGCCTCTCCTGCACTTCGCATCCCTTGCCTCTTGAGCTTGTCTTATCAAATCCCACAGACTAGCCGCCATGTCGAACACAAACTACCCCAACCTCAACCCCCAGCTGCAGAACGCAAAGGGCGCTGCCATCAACGCTAAGGACGCTGTCGTCAACAGTAAGGTACGTGGCCAATTTGTTCTATTCAGAGCTCTGTCAGCATCCGTTCGTTGTAGAGATGGTAGCTGTGTGGCCTGTCAGTCCACAGCTGCTTCTTTCATCGATGGATGCTTTCAGCTTTGCTTTGAAATATGCCTTCTCAATGCAGAGGCTACTTCTTCCTTGTTTTCGATTATGCTGACTTTTCTTTCTACAGTTATCCCACGTTTTCGAGCAAATCAGAGCTCCAACTCACCTTATTTTCAGATGCCAGCGCTGCTTACCAGAATCTCGCCAACGGCCCCGCAGCCGAGAAGGCCAGAATCGAGAGCGAGAAGACCTCGCAGGAGTACTCCAACCTGATGGACTCCAAGAGAGTGCCTGACCAGCCCGCTGCCACTGGCCAGCCTCTGACTCACTACCACTCGTTCTTCTACAACCTCCTCAGCTGGGAGAACCCCCGTGTCACCACCATCTCCTTCGCCTCAATCCTCACCTTCATCTTCTTCACCCGTTATGTTCCCATCCTCAAGTACCTTTTCAAGGCCCTCTACATCGTCCTCGGCAGTAAGTAGCTATTTCTGGCTGATCTGATGGAATTTCGGCTGACAAACATATCAGTTACTGCTGCCGCTGAAGTCGTCGGCAAGCTTGTCATGAACCGTGGCTTTGCCTCGCGCATGCGTCCTCGCAAGTACTACACCATCCCCCGCGAGACCCTCGAGTCTTCTCTGGATGATGTTGAGCAGCTCATCAACTTCTTCGTTATTGAGTTCCAGCGCATCATGTTCGGCGAGAACGTCTTTGTCACCGTCGCTGCATTCTTCATCACCTTCATCTCCTACTTCCTCGTCAAGATCATGCCCACCTGGGGTCTTGCTCTTCTCTTCACCACCCTGATCTACACCGTTCCTCTTATCTACATCAACAACCGCGAGGTCATTGACGCTCAGATTGAGAACGCTAGCACCATCATCAACGAGCAGACCCAGCAGGTTCGCACCATTGCCGTCGAGCAGACTCAGCACGCTACCGACATTGCCAAGAGCACCGCTACCGACCTCTCCAACCGTGCTTCTGAGCTCATCGGCCAGGCCAAGCAGCGTGCCGGTCAGGCTGATGCCCCCAACCCTGCCAACCTGAACCCCGCCAAGAACGAGCCCGAGAGAGAAATCAAGAAGGAGGACGTCCAGAACGCTGCCAACGACCTTACCAACAAGGCCGCTGCCACCGCCCAAGACGCTGCCAACAAGACCTCTGCCACCGCCCAGAACGCCTACAACTCTGCTGCCAGCACCGCCCAGACTGCCGCTGACAAGACTTCCGCCAACGCTCAGCTCGCTGCCGACAAGACTTCTGCCACTGCTCAGTCTGCCGCCGACAAGACCTCTGCCACCGCACAGTCTGCCGCTGACAAGACCTCGAACACCACTGGTAACTCATACAACTCTTTCGGTTCCAACTCTGTCTCCGACAGCTTCGACCGCTCTGAGCCCCTGACCGAGTTCGACGCTCCCAGCGCCCCCACCACCGAGCCCAGCCTTGCCTCGCACACACAACCTATCCTCCGTGACGAGAACGTTTACCACGAGAACTCGGCACCCGAGAACGTCAGATCCGAGGCTCCTCTCCTGTAAAGTGTTACATCGCCGCATCTGATACGGTCGTAATGATGGATTCAACGAAAATCAATGATGAAAACTTTCACATAGCACATGCATGACACGCTGAAGGAACAAAAAGGTCGATAATGTAGTCTTAGTTTGTTGAAAAGGGGATTCGCCCAAGGGAACACACAGATTGATACCTAGGGGTCCTTTGTTGATGTTTTCATATCAGCGAGCAATTATTTTCCATTTCTCTCTTACCTTTGTGCCTCCGTATCTTCTCCTAGGTGATTCGTTCACTCTTTGCGTGATCATGGTCTAGTTTTGTATCGTCGTCTTGACTTCCTTCCAACATACGCCCGCGATTGTATATGTCGAAAGGCGACCCTGTCTGGACGTGATGAGCCAGGGTGATACCACTGACAAGAGGAAATTGAGCATAACCGACGACAACACGTCCACGCTTGACATTATCGAGTGTATTGTATACTCGATTCATACCTCTATATTGAATCTTGAACAAAAACGAATCCCAAGCTATAACATCAACTAATGGGTATATTTTCCAACAAAATGTGATTTTGAGAGTCGTAATTTTGAAGATGACATGAAATCCACTCGACCCGTCAACCACGATGTTGATGAGATGACCAAAGACAAGTTAGCATATGAGACGAGACGATACAATCACCCAGCCTAGCTCTGGAAGATCCAGAGATAGTAAACATGCTGAAGAGTTGATGAAAATTACGCGATGGCGAGGTTTGATTGAAGGTGTCGCTTCCGATGGTAGTGATGGTTATCGATAGCATCGCAATGTTGGCATCAGCAAAGAGCGAAGGCAACGAATGCTATGAGTCAGCAACACGGGTTTCGATATGATGAAATTGTATGTTAACATTCGTCTCTATGCGTGAGCATCTTCATACTTCTTTGCTATCCAAAATGCATCCTTCAGGTAGCGAACCTAAAACTAGGATGATCGTCGCCAAGGTTGTCAACATCTGACCAATTCAACCTATCGTCTCTTTCACCTCTATCTCTCTTCTTGTTCTCCAAAATCACACCGACGAAAAGAGCAACACAGCCCAAGCCGCAGATCCACAAGAAGCCTAGACCAACACCATATCCCGTGCGATAAAGAGGAGCCTCCTCAGTGAAAAACACGTTCGAGGCAACTATGCCTCCAAAATTGCCGAACCCAACTGTCATGGCGGCGGAGACAGAGCGTTTGTAGTGACCTGACATGCAGTTTTGTACCCAAGCAAGGACGATGGGTTGAGTGATGTAGCCGCCAGGGACGACGAGGAAGAGAGCAAAGTATTTGACGCCAACCGACAGACCAGTTTGGCAGAGCAGCATGACGTACCCGATTGATGCCACGACGAGGCCGAAGATGCAGAATGCGAAACGATGACGGAGGCGATCGGTCAACCATGCAGCAATGAGCGAGCAGATTGCGGCAACGACAAAGATGGGAATGGAACGGATTTGAGCCGAGGCGCTTGTGTAGCCCATCTCCCGAATGATCGTGGGAATGAAGAAAGAGCCGGAATAGCCTGTGTTGACTATGCCCATATACATGACTACACCGCAGTAAATCTTCCAATCGGTGAAGATGCGGCGGGCTGATTTTGTGCTCTGTCAGCTTTCTTCTGTACTCCAAAAGGTAATTATGGAAGGTGTAACAAGAGAGACACGTACTAGCAGCTTTGTCCAATCTGTTCATCACTGCTTCTCCGGAGTCCGTCTGCAGCCGTGTAGTCAAGAGCAGACGTTCTTCTTCGGTAAGGAACTTTGCTGTTTCAGGCCAATCGCAGACCCAGAATCTGGCAGCGATGCCAACAAGGACGGTTAAGATTCCTTCGATGATGAAGATCCTGTGTTCCAAAGTCAGCATCTCCCAAGCATGATTTGCAGAAGTGAGAGTTACCATCTCCAGCCCGAGTACCCACCAATACCATCCATCTTTGCAAGGGCATAGGCGAGAAGCTTCATAGTATCAGTACAAGATTGTTAAAGCCATGTTTCGATCGACACTTACACCACCAAACCCGCCAGCGAGGATACTGGCAGAGAAGAACAATGATAACCGCCACTGCAACTCGTATCGTTGGTAGTACATGCTGATGAGGTAGATGCACCCACTGTATTGCAAAAATGGTTAGCTTAACAGACATACATGACTTCAGAACATTGCTTGTAACTTACGGGAACAATCCAGCCTCAAAGATGCCAACCAGAACTCTCATGGCCACAAGTCCTTCAAAGGTCTTAACCAAACCTTGCCCAATGGTCGCGATACCTGTGACACGATAGTTAGCAAAGCTTATCTCGCCACAGCTTGAGCTCAGCATACCCCAAAGGACCATAATACAACTCAACCAGAGCGAGGGGGCGATTTTCTTCAGAACGATATTCGAAGGCACTTCAAATAAGATATACTATCGTCAACAAGTCAGTATACCACTCATATAACCTTGAAAGGAAGGGAAAAGAACTTACAGGGATGAAGAACACAAACAAGGCAATGTTGTAGTCGTGACCACCCATATTCAACTCAGCAGTCATGCCCTGAATCTTTGCATTGCCAATATTTGTACGGTCCAAGAAGGCAAGAAGGAACAAAACAGTCAACCTAGAAGGACAGTCAGAACACATATTCCCTATTACCCAGTATCAAAACTTACGGCGGCAAGATCCTTAGATCAATCTTTCGGAGTAGCTTCTTTTCGGCAATGGGATCGATAAAGGGAGCGGTATCCGAGCCTGTGCCCTCCACATATTCAAAGTGCTCGATCGAGTGTTTCTTGGATGTATCGTCCATTATTGCAATTGACACCGCAGAGAGGAAGCGAGGAAGGGAAGTCTTGAATGGAGGATGCTGCACGCATGGTCATTATATATCTCGACGAAGACTAGCAAATGTACCTAACGACTCATGCTTGTGCATCATACCCATATGGTGTATGATTATCCGAGGATAGAGTTGTGGGGGATCGGCGTGGCAGGTATACATACATGCGGAAGGTTGCCGAAATCGCGGAGTGATTCCTTCGAAGGATTCATCCAGCGTATAAAAGAGCTTGTGGCTTGTCGTGAACAACTGAACGGCAAGTCAAGGACATCCTGGACAGCATTTGCCGGTGGGTAGATGGTGGCGCAATGGACAGCAAGGATAGACTACAGTATGAAGCTGAAAGAACGTGAGGGGTTGCAGAAACGATGGGATGCGGCAGGAACGACTAGAATGCATATGCCAAGCGCACTAACCAATGGATAAGCAGATCAAATCACGGAGGAAGGTGCGAAGAAAGATGTAGATGAATAACACAGGATAGAAGGATATACGCTACCAGGACCCACTTCACCACATATCACTTCAATCCAAACCCTTCGCTCTCGGACACAGCGCGCCAGAGCTTTTCTTCGAGCTTCTCCTTGCTCTCGTAGCCCCAAAGCACCAACATATTGAAACATGTCCGCGCGATAGGGAATCTCTCTTTGTCTGTGCCTCCGTTTTGCCCTTGTCCAGCTGTTCCATCACCACCACAGACGATGCGAAGAACAATATTCGTGGCACCAACAGCAGGTATACGATCGGAGCCAGTGATGAATCCAAGAAGCTTTCGTTGTGCCTCGGGCGTAGCACCTCGGAAACAGTCCCAAAACCAGGATATGACCGGTACTTGGTCGGCAGGGTTAGGCAGTGGTTTGTGTGGCGGAGCAACCTCGCGCCAGTTTTCGTACACAGCAACCGCCTTGAGAGAATTGACATCCAAAGCTTCATCAGAGCCGCGAACCATGAGTTCAATCTCCTCAGCGCGGAACAGTGAAAGAGCATTACCGGCACACACAGTGAAGAAGCCACGCTTGAAGGGCTCAAACTGTCTAGCCACAGATGTGTCCAGCAAATAGCGCACATAGGCGTCGACGTACTCACGACGGTTGTCATTGGTGACTGGTATCGCTTCGCCACCGGGAATAAGTGGAACATCCGTCACGGCGCCATACCGCTCGGTACTTGCAACAAAGTCTCTGCAGTAGGTTGTTTCGACGTCTCCATCAAAGTCGAGAAGGTCGCGTAGACCCTTCGCTAACACAGGCCTCCACTCTGCCAAATCCTCGAGGGTATAAGTCACTTGAGTTCTGCCACTTGGAGGGAGAGCAGCATTTTGCGCCGGAGGAGGGGCCGAAGCGAGTAACTTGCGGAAAGCGAATGGTGGAAGGGCTACATCGAGGATGGTAGAATTGTAGATCGCAAGTCCCAGGAGAGCTCCCACAAGGTAGTACTGGTCGCTGGTTTCGAAAGAAGACGGATTGAAGTAACAGAAGCCCGAGTCATCATCATAAAGGAACATGCCTAGGTAATGATGTTAGTTTATGTGTCAAGTTGAGTTTGTTGGATTTCAGACATACCATGATTGGGGTCGAAGATATCTCTGACCACTGTCAAGAACCATTCCTTCCTCAAACCACCTGCGTCAACACCTTCTTCATCTGTGAAGTGGACTTTGAGACCCTTTTTCAACTCTTCTGGACCTGACCCTACGGCACCGCTGATTTGCTTCAGACTGTCGTCGACCATGCACTCACGTCTTACACGTAGGTGGAAATAGCCGTCGATAGATCTGCGCGTGGTGACAGAGTCAAAGTACGCCTCACGAGCCATGATCTCCATCTGCCGACGTGCGTCGTACTCCATGAGTCGAATTTTGGCGCCCATGGAGAGAAAGAGCGGGTACTGACAGAAGGTAAACTTCGCTTTCTTGGACTCCCAAGCCTTGAAGTCTGCGACCAGGTCGTAATAGTCGAGCAGTGTGTTGTAGAAATCTGAAGTAGGCAATAGTTGTCTGTGCATCTTGGTGCGTGGTTTTGACAAAGAATTCATGCTTGTTTGAGCAGGAGTGAGACCAGCTCTCTTCGTCTGCCACGTGTTGTTTGCAGCAAATAACATTGCCATGACTTTGGCAGCAGCTCTCAACTGCCAGTCCTCGCTATAGTCAATCACACTTATTGTCTCCATCTGTGGCATCTTGTTTCTGCCAGCTCCGCTACTGCTACCGCTCAGTCCAGTTGCTGACTGGAGTTGAGCGAATGTGTTTCTCGCAGATCCAGACAGATCGGGAATAAGGCCACCATCTTGGGGTATGATGCTGCGAGGTCGACTCTTCCGGCGCGAAAGCCGATATGTAACAAACCTCGCAACCAGATCAACCATTTTGATGAACTGTTGCTCAGGCAATCTACTGAACCAATTGGTGAGACAACGATGACAATTCTCGGAAGCATTGGCGATCAATCCGAAAATGCGCTTGAGGATGCCAGCATGTTGTCCTGGTTCGTTTCCAGGAGTGCCTGGCAGCTTCTGTGGAGACGAAAGTCCCGAAGAAGAAGAGGGAGGGGCCAATGTTGAGCTCTTGAGCCCGGAAGGAGTGCGTGGCATTGGTGGCCTGTTGCCTGGTGCTCGTACTGAGGGATACAAAGAAGGATTTGCCAAGATAATAAGCAGAAATCGTATGTGATCTGGTTCGACCAGAGGTCGCGTGGGTCGTTTCAATATGTTTTCAGTAATCTTCAACAAGGCTCGTTCAGCATGCAGTCGGGCTTCTGCAATGTCTTCATCAATCTCCTTAGCATTGACGGGTCCGCGGATATGTTCGTGCACCTTCTCCTGGGTGACACCTCTCATGTTTGCAACTCTGTCGCGCCACCTAAGCCCAGCAGAATGTACAACATCATACCAATGCGAAAGCTGATCCCAATCAATGTGAGGAGATCTCGAAGTCGTCAAGCGCCTACCTTCTGAGTTATGGTGACCGCGTTTGTCAGATTTGTCAGAATCATTGCGAGTCACTCGACCTGTCCACCAATCGCCGTTCTCTGCAAAATCACCAAGAAGCAACGTCTTGGCATCAAGCTGAGAGAACGAGTCTATAGGACTTTGGAGGAAGGTCTCGACTGTTTCGCTGGGAGGAGTCTTGATAGCACTTTCACTCCTCCTACGTGCAGTAACGGGATGTCGTACAGTACTAAAACAAGTGTTGAGACAACTGTAGTCGCCAAAACTGCTAAGCATGTAATCCTCAAGAGGCTTAAAGATGACCTTGACGCGATCGTAACGCGGAACATTGCGATCGTGGTCAACAGGAGGCTGAGGACGCATAGGAAGGGGTGCAGAATGAAAACCAGGTGGTGGCGGTGGTCTTCTGTTTGGCGGTAGAGATGGCACGGGTGGTACCGGAGGCACATGAGGAGCGGTATACGACGAGCCAGCAGTCTCGGGTCTCGAGGGACTCTTGTTCGGCGAGGGAGAGGTCTTGTATGAGAAGTATTGGAAATCATCTGGAGTCCTCAAGGTTGCCGAAGCGGGCTCAGGAGTCTCAGGAGGTGACTGCTCAAAGCGGGGCGGTGGTTGTAAGAATCCATGTTCTGCCACCGGATTGCTGCGAATAAACGGATCCGGAAGGGCGGAGGCCTTTGGTGAGATTGGAAGATCCCCTCTGCGGCATCGTGCCTCGAGGTAAGTGATGAGGCAGCGATCGATGATGGCTCGACTTCGCTCGACCGACAATGGAAGTACAGCTTTACTCTGGTTAGTACATGGTGAAGCCTTGTTCGTCGAATGGGAAACTCACGTTGCGGACCCTGCTGCTGGCCCGGATATGTTGAAGGCTTGGGATCGCGGGCCTGCTTGACATAAGGTTCGAGGTCGTTGATGGTCAAGCAATTGGTGCAACGAAAGACGTGAAGATCGCGAGGGAAGCGGACTTTGTTGTCGCAGCACATGCATTGGCGTGTAATGAGTTCTTCATCTCTCTTGCGACCTCCAATGGGCTTGTCTAGTGTAGGCCCTCCAGAGGGTCCAGCATCCAGCACGGGTACCAGGTGTTCATCAAGAGGGATACTCCTTAAGACAGGGGCACTTTTCTTCTTTCCAAAAATCCTCGGCAAGGGATGGCTGACGGCGCGTGTGTGTGGTTGCTGTCGTGGACTCGAGGACTGGGCGGGTCGAGGGGCTAGCGGAGGGTGTTGGTCTCTCGAGACGCGTGGAGGGGATGCAGGAGGCGGCCTGTTCGCGTTGCCCGACGAGCCCGAGGTTAGAGATGTGAATCGCGGCGGCCACAGAGACATGCTTTCCCTGATGCTGATGCTTCAGGTAGCTGCTGACTCGAAATGACAAGGAGCGAAGGTTGAACAATGTCTGGTTGGTGCAGCAGGAGGGCAGCAGCTGAGACGGACGCTGGGCGTGCCGGGGGAAAGCACGACAGTCATTTCCTGGTGTAGAGACTACAACGACCAAGGGAAAGATTGACAGAGAGAAGCAAATACGAAGCCCCGAGCGGTTGAGCTCGTGTTCACCACAATTAGACAATGCTCAGCTCCTTGTCCGTCTCCCTGACATGACTCCGAACCCCCCTCACTACCGCGCCTATTTCTGGGGTCGCCCGCCGCCGAACCTAGTAAATTTACCTAAAGAACCTAGCAGATGCATCTCACCAATTTTCTGCACTGCAACTTGCTCGTTCTCCTCCGCCTTGAACTGCAAATCTGCGTCAAATTGATTTTGTCTCAGTCGTGCCCCTGCTTGTGAGTTTCAGGCGTCGTAAGCCTCCAGATCCTAAAGTCTTGGTTCTCAAGCAAAATCACAATTCACGATGCACCGAGGACATAAGGAAGTGAGCGGGTAGCGTTGCGATTTTGAATGACAACAGTTTGGCTAGTTCATAATAATGCCCGCTAATCCCAGAAATTTTGTGGATGCCTTCGTCCCAGCATCGCAACGACACGAAACGAAGACCCTTGCCCATATCCCTTTTAACAACCACGTCAACGCCGTGAGGGGCGAGACGTTTATCGGTAGCGCCAGAGAGAGAGGGTGTTCTGTCTCTTCCAGGTCTTTCTGCGACCGGCAGAGGTGTTGTTGTAGCGGTGACCCTTGTTGATACCACGGTTGTGCTTGCCGGTGGAGGTAAGGCCACGGAGTTCGCGGTGCTTGTGGACGGGGTTGACGATCCAGTTGATGCGAGCATCCTTGCGGATGGCCTTGTGCTGGGGGTCGACGAGGATGATCTCGAAGTACTTGTAGGTCGAGTCCTGGTTGATCCAGTAGGAGTTAAGGACGCGCAAGTTGGCGCAGCGGCGGCCGACACGCTCCTCGGCGACGGAGCGGAGGGAGCGCTGGAACTTGAGCTGGTTAACACCCTGGTTGGTGGGCTTGCCTGTAGAGAGTATTAGGACCAGATCTTTTTCCTCATTGCAAATTCTTCAATCGTACCGTAGGTGGCACCCTTGGGGACGGGGCGCTTGCGACCACCGCGGCGGACGCGGACACGGTAGATAACGTATCCCTGCTTGGCCTTGTAACCCAGACGGCGGGCCTTGTCGGGGCGCGAAGGGCGCGAGGCGCGGTGGATGACGTTCAACTGGCGGAGCTATATTGATGTACTCTCAGCAAAGTTCAACGAGTAGCATCAATCTCATGTAGCGCGTACCTCCCAGCAGCGAACACGGAGAAGGAAGCGCAGGACATCAGACTGCTTCTTCTTCTGGAGCTCTTCGACGTATTTGAGGGCA
>SWBL01000402.1:0-41402 GCA_024195585.1 Aureobasidium sp. EXF-3400
GCGTCTCACCAACGCCCTCATGATGAACGGCCGCAACAACGGAAAGAAGATCATGGCCGTCCGCATTGTCGCCCACGCCTTCGAGATCGTGCGTACTTTTCTGAGCAGACACTTGCGGTCCCTCAGACAAGCTGACAAGTTTTACAGGTCCACATCATGACCGACCAGAACCCCATCCAGATCGCCGTTGATGCCATCGTCAACTGCGGTCCCCGCGAAGACTCTACCCGTATCGGTTCCGCCGGTACTGTCCGTCGCCAGGCCGTCGATGTCTCTCCCCTCCGCCGTGTCAACCAGGCCATTGCCCTCCTGACCATTGGTGCCCGTGAGGCCGCTTTCCGCAACATCAAGTCTGTTGCCGAGTGCCTTGCTGAGGAGCTTATCAACGCCGCCAAGGGTTCTTCCAACTCGTACGCCATCAAGAAGAAGGATGAGCTCGAGCGTGTCGCCAAGTCCAACAGATAAACGTATCTCCTGGGCAGGCTGCAAGGGAGGGAGAGGATTTGTTGGTTCGAAAAAAATGCAAGAGATTTTCAAAGAATGGCAAAAGCTTGTCTTTTTTTCGCTTCAGTCCTGGTTGCCGCTTTGTCAAGATCATTTTTGGTCAAGCCGACCTTTCCTCTCTCTGGACGTGAGATGATCAAAATATCCCCGGGAAAAGGGTGCATCGTTCCGTGTGATCTAACAGGGCTGGGAAACATGGGCGTTCTTCTTTTCTTTCTTCTAACGATCTGGTCGCTATGCCATAGAGCTAGCCTCATGTCGAGAATGCAAAAGCAAAATTTCTTCAATTCTTTTTCTCTATACCATGCTTGTTAATGTAACTCAACGTCGTCACGACCTTACAAACATACCGATAGTCGAGACTGTCACTGTCACGATCGACTTTTGATCATACACTTCTAGCCAGATGATCATCCTCCGCGCCCTGTCATTTCTCTTGACCGAACCACATGCAGTATCAGTTGCTGTTAGTGACATACTCGACACCGACCGAGTTCGTAGTTTTTCACTAGCTTCCGAATCTGTAACCTACAGCTGATTCATAGGTCATCAGCACATTCTCTATTCTTCATGTCCAGTTCTCCGCGATTCTATATCCATATCCATCTTCCTAATTCTCCTTCGAGAGTTCTCTGAAAACTCCTCAAAATATTGCTAGACACCAACTTGCTTGCCTCGGACTCTCCTCCTTCTCAGTTGTCCGCTTGCATGTTCCTTGCTACGGATGGACTTTTGTTCTCGAACTGCGTTCTGTTCAAGCAGCTTCTCAATATATCATCGAATGGTAAAGGTAAATGGATGTGGTGATGACGGAGGTGTCGAGTGGATGGTCTGTGCACTCATGGTTGTTGCACCAGCAACAGAGCGGATGTTTAGGCTCCCAAATCTTTCCCGCGCAAGTATACAGACAATCCATAGTCGCACAATCGAGCTTCCTCACGCTCTCCAACCCACCAAGCCTAGCCATCCAGCATCAATAATCTCAAATCACACATCTCATGGCGTCGCCTTCACGCTCAGGCGGCACAATGCACGTCGCCGTCACATCGCCGTTCAAGTTTCTTATGGGATCATCACACAGCGCTCCCGACATGTCGGTTAATGCCCTGGTCGACCGCTTCACCACCCTCGAAGTCAAGGATCGCGACGAAGACAGTGCGAAGCGCGCAGTAAGGCGACTGGAAGCTGCTCTAAGGAGAGCAGAGATGGCGCGTGAGGAGGCAGAGACCGAAGCTACAAGCTTGCGCGACGAGCTCAGGGAACAGAGAGACATGGCCGAAGAGCGTCTGCGCGAAAAGACAGACTTGCGCCAGAGACTAGACGAGTACGAGGTATGTCCTCCTCCCACTCTGATCGAAGCCACATAAACACATGACTAACCCAGCACGCGAAACAGAAAAAGTACGAAAAGGCCAAAGAGCGCTTCAAGCAGCAAAAAGTAAAACACGAGGACCAACTGCGCAAGATGCAAAAGGAATACATGGAACGCGAAAAGCTGCACTGGAGACAGCAACAACAACTGCAAGAAGAGGTTGACTGGGAGAAGAAGCTGCGCGCCGATTCAAACGACTTGATTGCCTTTTTGGAAATCGACCATATCGTTGCTGTTCAGGCCATCAAGGACAAGCATCTCGAGCTGCTCGCAAATCAACAGCACACTGTGTCTCCGATCCAACCGCACGAAGAGTCAATCGACGACTTTGAGATCGAGATCGACTCGCCAAAGAAACAAGAAGATGAGCCAATGCCTGAAGCAGACCACGAGCCTGCCCAAAATGACTACGCTATCGAAGACACCCCTGAGCCAGAGGCAGAAAAAGTCCACACACAATCAACTCATACACCAATCCGCAGTCACTCCAGCACTCCAACCGCCCACGACTCGCCCCAAAACACCGCCTCTGTTCCACCACCTCCTACAACTAATTCCAAACCCCCCACTCGTATCCCCATAAACTTCAACGACGCAGACGACCACGACGACCCAACCTCCCACTCGGACAAAGAAAACTCCCTCCCTTCCCTACTACACGCACCACGTACACCTCTCCCCTCCTCCCGCACCGTCAGCGCACCACCCCACCATCTCAAAACTCCCATGACGGTTTCTTGCTCAACACCCGCTTTGCATCCCAACATTCCAGAGTTTTTGAACACGCCTATTGATAGGGAAGCTGCTCTGGCTGCGATTAGAGAGAGGAGGGGTAGAGCGAGGAGTAACGGTGCACAGGGGATGGCTACACCGAGACGGATGGGTAGAGATGCTTCTGCGCCGCCTGGAACTGGGGGCGTGGGGAGTCGATCTAAGAGTCGTGGGCCTTGAGTGTCTGTGAGTGGGGAGATGGAAGGGTGATTCTTGTACATGATGGCTTCCTCTTGCTTATCCTTTTGAGTAGAGGGAAGAGGCTTTTGCATTCGTTTCTCGTATGTCTTTTGGGAAAGGAGCATTCTTGGGCTTTTCTTTTTCTTTCTGGCAGCTCATGGCGTTTGGAGATCAAAAGGGGGATTGGAAGGGAGGGCTTGCCTTTGCTGTCCTTGTTGGTTGTTTTCTTCTCTGTTTTGTACTTTTCTTCAGTAATGACCTTTCGAAACGTTTGCATTATCCTTTTCAAGTCCATCTTTGCGCTGAAGGATCTCTTATACCGAAGTGAAAGGACGAAAGAGACTGCATCATCATTCGCTACAGGCTCCAGAACTAGGTCTCCTGCTGATCTGCACTTTCCCCAGCCGTGTGTATGAGCGATGGTTTGAGAGAAGAAAGGAGATGTAAATTCTACAAGATGCATCAAAAACTACAACGAATCTAGATATTCGGACTCAACTGATCATGAGCAACCAACGACTCAACACTCTCAACACTAGCCTGCATGAACTTTCTCGCTTCAAGTCCAGCCCATACCTTAATCATCGAAAGATCACCTCCTTTGAGCATATTGCCCGCACCACCAGAAGTGCCCAATTGCCTCAGAATGGGAAGAGCCCTACATAAAAACAAGTCAGCTTACCAATCCTCAAAAAGCAATGAAGATCCAATATCTACGAACCCAGAGAACAAATCCAATTCGGGATTTAGACTGCGGCCAATGCCTTCGAGGAGGAGGATACTCAGTACTACGTTGACGAAATCGCCTTCGAGACGGACGTGGTGGCCGCGGACCATGCTTAGTACTTCGTTCAAGATGTCGCCGATCTTGATGTTTCCGAGAGCAAAAGTGCGGCTCTTGACGCCTAAGACCAGATGTTGCATGCGGAGTGCAAAGACTTCTTTATCGATGACCGCGGAGGGTTGGCGACAGCGTTCTACCATCAAGTGTCCTGCTTTGTAGCCATCAAATTCTGCGATGGACTTGAAAAGGTCAAGGAAGTTGCGGCGATTTAGACCGTTGAGTTCGGTAACGAGACCGGTGTCGATGAAGATTAGTTGGGGACGGTAGCCTTCACGGTCGATCTCGTCCAATGTCTTGCCCCAGTCGGCCTTTGATTTCCTGTGTGGTCTCAGTCGCTCGAGAACTTCTTCAGTCACATCGGTCGATTTTTTGGGATCAATCTTTGGTCGACTGAAGAAGCTACCCTTGACATCGATCTGAGCGGGCTTGTAGAAGCGAACCATGATGTTTCCGGGGTGGAGATCTGCGTGGATGAAATTGTCGATCAGGAGCATGTGGAGGAAGGCATCAAGACCTTCGTCTGCGATTTCTTTCTGGAAAACACCACCACCATTCTGCAAGAAGTCTTCCAACGGGATACCTTGAGCGAATTCTTCAACCAGAACTTGACGAGAAGTGTATTGAGTGTAGGGGTAAGGGAACCAGGCGGTAGTTCGGTTGCGGAAGTTCTTTCTGAAGATAGTCAAGTTGGCGGCTTCAATACGGAGATCGAGTTGTAGACGCATCATCTCGCCAAACTGTTCGACCTCATCGGGGAAAGAAAGCCACTCCATAGTAGGGATCAGATTGATGACTGAGGCCATGAAGCCCATAATCTTCAAGTCTCTGCGAACAACGCGCTCAATCTTGGGATGGAGAACCTTGATTGCAACATACTGGGAGGGAGTTCTCTGTGGCGTACTCTTCAAGGTGATATCGACACCTCTCTTGAACTTCTCACGGTACGTGTCGGACACATGAGGGTCAAGATCTTCGCTAACAGCGATGTCAGGCTTTAGTCTCGCTTTGTAGACTTGTGCTATAGCGCCAACACCCAACGGCTTCTCATCGAACTCGGCGAAAATGTCATCGAAAGACATGCCGAACGCTCGCTCGATCGTCTTCTTGGTGTGGCGTAGCGAGTGAGCAGGAGCGTTGGAGTGGAGAGCAGACATGACGGCGCACATCTGGGTGGGGAAGATGTCGGTCCTAGAGGCAGCCCATTGGCCAAGCTAGATATATGTCAGTTCAGAAATGAGCATTTCGCAAGATTGTGTTTGGATACCTTGATGAAGGCCGCACCAGCCCTCTCCATGCCGTTAACCAGGAAGGCATACCACCACAGGGTTCCTGATCTCTCGTTGTCCCTCTCAGGCTGCCTTTGACCAAACCAGATGACGGGTACTGTCACAATGACGGGGACGAAGATGAAGATCAAGTGTAGTAGTCGGAAACCAGTGGCAATGGGTTCGATAATCCAAGTGTCGAGGAACTTCCAGATGCCTCTCCGGCGAGTGCTCTCACCTCCTACCCAGCGCGGGGCCTGTTCAGCGAGTTCTTTTCTAGAAGCCTCGAGCATTTGCTGCTCGCCTGTTTTGCCATCATCGGACTCGTCGTTCTCGCTCAGTGAGACAAAAGCGGCGGGGGAGAGAGCGGCGAGGCAAAGGGTGCCACCTTTGACTGGGGGAGGCGGAGTTCGGAAGAACTGGCGGGCATTTTGGAAAAATCGAGGGCGATTGTATGTCCTGGCGGTAAATGTGAATGAGCGACCGGCGGTAGATGTGAAGGAGCGCGCGGATTGGGAGTTGAAGAAGGGCAGGGCGGTTGATTGTCTTTGGCAGGCGTGTTTCGCACAAGTGCGGCCAAAGAGCAGCGGGGCGCTCATGTTGGTCTGACAGAGAGCAGCTATCGAGTCGGCCAAGTATCCATGTCTAATTTCTTCAGGTCAATGTCATGATGGCTGCTATCGAGTACAAGTGTAAGTCAGTGTCCGTGTCAAAGTCAACGTCATGGCCCATCACATGCGAATCAAGTCCAGCCCGTCGGCTCGGCTTTTCGTGGCTCCCGCTCCATTCTCATCGCCAAAACATCCATCTTTCATCGATCCTTTCTCTAATTCCAGGACGAACAGCAGCCAGCATGGGTAACGACGGTGGCAGTATCCCCACGCGACGCGAGCTGGTCAAGGAGGCCGCCCGCGACCCTACCACGACCGAGATCAAGCAGTCGCAACACGAACGACAAGAATACGCCTGGTCTACCGATCCCATCACCCGCAAGCCTCTCTCACCGCCCGTCGTCTCCGATTCAAATGGCAAATTGTTCAACAAAGAGTCCATCATCGAATATCTACTGCCCTCCGACCACGCCACAACCACAAAAGCCGATGCTGAATCGGTACTCCAAGGCTCAGTCAAGAGTCTAAAAGACGTCGTCGAGATCAAGTTTGACATCGACACCAACGCTGCAAAGGATACCAAGAATCCATGGAAGTGCCCCGTTACTGGTGAACGTCTGGGCCCTGCCGAAAAGGCCGTCTACCTCGTTCCCTGTGGCCACGCCTTCTCTGCCACCGCCATCAAGGAGGTTTCAGGAGAGCGCTGCGTCACCTGTGACCAAGTATACGCCTCCAACGACATCATTCCTATCTTACCCACCACCCCCGAGGATATCGCTCGTCTGAGTCTGCGCGTCAAGACATTGAAAGAAAAAGGTCTCGCCCATTCCCTCAAGAAAGCTGCAAAGGAATCAAAGAAGCGCAAGAAGCGCGATGAGGTCGACGAAGCACCAGCTCTGGTCCCAGTCACCGAACAGAAAGAAGCCAACAACATCAACAACTCTTCGACCGCTGCTCTCACAGCAAAGGTCCTCCAGGAGCAAGAAGCAAAGAAGCGAAGAATGCACAACGACAATCTAAAGACTCTGTTTTCGTCTAGAGATCAGAGCAAGCCGATAGGCAAGAGTGCAGACTTCATGACAAGAGGTTATGACATTCCCGCTGGCGCAAAGAGGTGAAAACTTCCTGCCTTGTCGCTGCCCTAATCTATATCAACGAACGCCACTATCGGCCTCCAGCTTGCGGTCGCCTATCTATCCGATGGCTTGGCCGAGTTGCGCAACGCGCTAGCCTTATCATCTTTGACATCCTGGTCTTCTGGAAGACCGGCATTGTGCAGGTGTAGATGGGGAAGCTTCCTTATCTTCCCTAGGCAAGGCTATCTATGGACCCCACTGCAAGCTGCGTAACAACGTTAGCAACAGGACCCACGGGGTATCCATAGCGAGCAGTATCGGAGAATCTTCCTTTCGTGTCTTGGTACGAGACATGGTTTCGATCGATTATAGGACCAATTGCTCCGTAATTGTCTAGTGAAATAGCAAGATACACACAAGACCACCTATGTCAATTGTTGGCCAACAGCTTGAATGCACCAAAGGCAGATCTAATGAACGAGTCCAAGCTGTTTCTAGTGACCACGAGCATCAATCTTCCATAGCCAATGTAGAAGAGCAGCGGAATGCGCCAATATTCGCTTGAAAGATATGAACACGGTGAATCTGAACATGCTCTAAATGTGATAAAAACTTGGGTATATTTGAATTTTCTTAAAACACCTTTCTTGCGCCCGGATATCTTCCCCTTTATATACAATCAATACATTTCTCTCTCTCTTCTCCTGGACAACTTGAAAGCATACATCGCTTACAGCTTCTGTCTCTCCATACCCTTCCAGCCGTGAGCCTCAGCAATCATCTCAGCAGCTCTCTCGCCAATAGCCAAAACAGTAAGCATAGGGTTGATAGTAGGCATCTCGGGGAAAACACCCGCATCAGCAATTCTGACTCCCTGCAGACCCTTAACCTTCAACTGATGATCCACAACCGCAAACTCATCCTTGCTCACATCACCCATCTTGGTGGTGCCAGCAGGGTGATAAACAGTGTGAGCAGCTCTGCGACCGTACTCAGACAATTGCTCGTCAGTGGTGACTTTAGGGCCGGGAGCGACTTCGCGCTTGATCCAGTCGCTGAAGGGGGCTTGTGTGGCGATCTTTCTGGCGGCTTTGAAGCCGGCGACGATGGTGGCGGCGTCGTAGCCTTCTGGGTCGGTGAAGTAGCGGAAGTCGAGGGCGGGCTTGACGGTGGGGTCGGCGGAGGTGAGGAAGAGGCGGCCGCGGGAGCGGGGGCGGGGGATGTTGGGGGTCATGCAGAAGGCGTCGATGGGGGTGTCGTAGCCGAGACTGTTTGCGAGTGTGTTAGTTGTGTTGTGAGAAGTTCCTAGATGTAGACTTACCGAGAAGTGTTCAAGCAGAAGGGAATCTGGTAGCAGTGCATCATGATGTCTGCGTTGTCGCCGTCTCCGTTGTTCTTGTCGTGTTCCTCGCGACGGAGGAAGATACCAGCATCAGAGTCCATGGTGGTCTGGTTGATGGGGACGGGCTTGTTCAACTCCCACATGATGATGGTCTCAGGGTGATCGAGCAAGTTCTCACCAACACCGGGCAAGTCCTTGACGACGGGAATGTTGAGCTCCTCGAGCTGCTGCTTGGGTCCAAGACCGGACAGAAGCATGAGACGGGGAGTATCGACGGCACCGGCACAGAGAATGGTCTCGGCCTTTGCGTTGAGGGTGTACTTGGAGCCATCTTGAAGAGCAACGTTGATACCAGTGACCTTGTCACCCTTGACGTTGACCTTGCTGACCCAAGCGTTGGTGAGGACGGTCAAGTTAGGTCTCTTCTCGTCACCACGGAGGATGGGGTGAAGATAGGCAACCGAAGCACTGCTTCTGTGGCCGTTGTCGGGGTTGTAGGAGACGGAGAAGAAACCAACACCCTGTGTCAATTTGCCCTTAGACTTGATCTCCTTGTTGAAATCGTGAATGATAGGAATGTCCATGGCAGTGGAGCACGAGTCAATCCAGTCCAAGCAGAGCTGGTTGCGGTGTCTCTCGTGAACGGGCTGAGTCGAGTTTCTGATGTTGTCCAAAAGACGCATGAAGGTCTTGAAACTCCATCCCTTGCAACCCTGTGCCTCCCAACGCTTGCAGTCGTACTCGAAGGGGCGGAAGGAGATGAGGGTGTTGTGCGAAGAGCAACCTCCAAGCACCTTTGCACGAGAGTGGCGGATGTGAGAGTTGCCCATGGGCTGCTCGGTAGTACCGTAATCGTAATCGAGCTCGCCACCGAGGAGGTTCAACCAGTCCTTGAGAAGCAGGACTCTGTTGTCCATGAAATCCGAGGGACCGGCCTCGATCAACAAAACCTTCTTGTTAGGAAGGTAGTCGGACAAACGACTCGCAATAACACATCCCGCAGTGCCTCCGCCCACTATAACGAAGTCATAGTAGTTTTCTGGCGATGAAGGCAAGTGTGTAGTGGTCATGATGGGCAGAATATATCCTCCGAAGAGTGTGGAACAAGAGAAGGTGAGATAAAGGGAAAAAAAGAAGAAACCGAAACAATCGGCTTTCAGCGGGACACCCTATATACAAGAGAAAAAGCTTTGATGCGGGTAGCTCCTCCTGCAACTGTCCATTGGATCTGTAGCTCTGCTCGGTTGTATGAGTACCTATCTGTATCGGAACTCTAAACGGCCCACCACTTCACGCAAAGTCGTCGGCGGCGCCTCTCACCGATTAATCTTGAATCCTTGAGATCAACGGGCAGCGCTCGATTCGTGCGTTAGTCAAAAGGTTCACGGTTCACCAAGGTGCTTGCTTGCGCGTCTGAAGTTTTTCGTCGCGGACCCCTCCAGAAAGACACGCCCCGCCCTTGGCCTAGATTAGGGCTGACTCGACCCGTGTGATTCGCTGGGATTTGGAAGTTGTTGCTATAAGAACGAAGAGGAGGTGATTTTGTTGCCAGAAAAGGCTTGTGTTTCCCTGAAAGTGTCAATGATCGTAAACGAGTTGAGCTATCAGTTGCTCACGCGTGCGGGAGCGATTGGCACAAACTATTCCACGCTTCTGCGGAGTAAGCAGTCTGATTGTTGGCGTGTTCTCGATGGTGTGCTCGAGATTTAGAACATTGATGCTATTGCGAAGGCGATTGTTGTCAACGAAAAAGCTAGCTTAGGAGCTCGCTCCCTCGACCGAGTATTGAACGTCTCAGCGCCCTCCCCGCCTCCTCCCACGTCAAGTGTCGTTTTAAAAAGTAGTCTGTGCCTTATCAGCAAGGTGTCGGCGATATTTTTATCGCCTCTAGCAAACATCTGGAATCTCATCGCCATCAAAGAAAGACCTTTCTCATCCGCTGTAACCGATCAAATTGAGACAGAAGAAAATTCATCTTCAACGATTCATCATGGCTTATCCTCTGCGTCAACTATACTACGACGGCAAGCGCCAGAGCGCTACTTCCAACTCGACTTTCCAAACAGTGGATCCAGCTACCGCGAAGCCTGTGGGAGAGATTCAAGCCGCCTCCCATGCCGACATTGACAAGGCCATCGCATCCGCACAATCAGCTTTCCAGTCATGGTCCACCACTCCTCCAATTGAGAGATCTCGCATTCTGCTAAAGGCTGTTGCTCTCCTGCGGGAACGTAATGATGAGATTGCAAAGGTCGAGACCCATGACACTGGCAAGCCTTTCTCTGAAACCAGTACTGTGGATGTTGTCACTGGTGCCGATGTGCTCGAATACTATGCCAACATGGTTGCCTCGGGCGGTCTGAATGGCGAAACTACTCAACTTCGTCCAGATGCATGGGTGTATACCACCAAGAACGCCCTGGGAGTCTGCGCAGGTATCGGTGCCTGGAACTACCCTATTCAAATCGCTCTCTGGAAGTCTGCACCTTGCCTGGCAGCAGGAAACTGTATGGTTTACAAGCCTTCAGAGTTCACTCCTCTTCATGCACAAATTCTAGCCGAAATCTATACCGAGGCTGGTGTACCCGCTGGTGTCTTCAATGTCGTCCAAGGAGCCGGAGATGTCGGTGCATACCTTACTGCTCACCCCAAGATTGCAAAGGTCAGCTTTACAGGCCAAGTCAGCACCGGCATGAAGGTTGCCGGCTCAGCCGCTGGTAACATGAAGTACGTGACCATGGAACTCGGTGGCAAGTCACCATTGATCGTTCTCCCTGACTGCCCTGTCGAAAATGCCGTCGATGGCGCCATGATGGCAAACTTCTTCTCCACCGGTCAAGTCTGCACAAACGGCACTCGCGTCTTTGTACCAAGAAAGTTGGTGTCAGCATTCGAAAAGCGTCTCGTCCAAAAGATGGAGTACGTCCGCGGTGGAGATGTCATGGACCCAAACACAAACTTCGGCCCCCTGGTCAGCAAAGTCCACTACCAAAAAGTACTCGATTACATTCGCCACGGTGTACAAGAGGACAAGGCTAAACTCATCTACGGCGGTTTCGATAAACCATCCTTCCTCGGTGCAAGTTCGGAAGGTTTCTGGGTCAAGCCCACGATCTTCACAAACTGCACTGATGACATGCGTATCGTCAAGGAAGAAATCTTTGGCCCGGTGATGTCGATCCTGCCCTACGATAGCGTGGAAGAGGTTGTCAAGCGTGCAAACGATACTCCCATGGGATTGGCTGCTGGTGTGTTCTCCAACGATATCAATGCCGCTCACAAGATCGTTGCTCAATTGCAGGCTGGTATCACATGGGTCAACACCTGGGGCGAGAGTCCTGCTGAGATGCCTGTTGGTGGTTGGAAACTCAGTGGTGTGGGTGTGGAGAATGGTCGCAAGGGTCTAGAGGCGTGGGTCAAGAACAAGAGCACTCTGGTTGAGATGGGTGGTGTTGTTGGTACTGTCTTTGCCAAGCTGTAGATTTGAAGTCTTCCGTAAAAGGCATATGTATATCTGTTCTGTGTAAATACCAATTTTAGTCACCTTGTTCGTACATGAGTCTTGGAGTCCTGGTCAGGATGAGTTCAAAGCGCCGACATTGGTATTTGTCTAGTATTGAATTTACATCGACAAATCGGTTGACTCTACACCCGAGATGTTTCTCGGGCGGAGCTCACAGATCCACGATAAGTATAATTCTACTTCGATCGCATTATGTTAGTCACGAGAAAGAGGCACATCATAGATTGAAAGAAACGCATTGTACGATAACGAATATATGAGCGACTAAAACATAATCTGTTCCTCAAAGCAACATCACTCCGGCGAAGCTCTTGGAGAAACTGAAACAATGCGAGCACGCGAACGCTGGGGTTCCTGCTCATAAAACACAACTGTGTTGACCTTCTCAATCTCTTTCTTACCTAGACGGATCATATCCATATTCTCAGGGAGAGGTTTCTCGGCCCTGTGACTATGTTAGTCCTTGGGTAAAAGTGGTTAGAGGATGATACAACTTACATGAGGTATTTGACCTTCATCTCTCTAGCTTTGAAGCGGAAATCCTCGGGTGTTCGATCCTCGAGTGCCGGGTTGTCTCTTGCTTCATCGATCCTTTTGAGTTGGGCAAAGGATATGCCATGGTCTCTGATCAATCTGATCAGGGCCCCAACCTGTTCGTCGGTCCAAGGCTTGCGTCCTCTTTGTGGTTTGTAGGTACTTGCTTGGGTTGCTCTGGTGATCGTAGATGCCTGTCTGTAAGAGTTGACATCATCATCGTCAGTGGCATGATATGGCTCAAGGCTCTGGCCAGGGTTCTGCCGCTGTCGCTTGTTTGGAGTATCAGGCTCAGAGGCCATGCGCCGACGCTCCGGCTGGGTATTCTCTGCTGGTGCTGGAGCTTGGTGTGGTACAGTCGAAGGTCTTGGTTGAGGTCTGCGGGCAGGGAGAATGCGCTGGTCTATCTGATAGCCCTCATCATCGGTTGGATCTTCTACCTCTCCACTCAGGGCGGGGTCTATTTCCATCTCCTGCGTACCTAAGGTTTGCCGTTGGGTGGCAGGCTGAGACTCGAACATGTCTTCAGATATTCTCACACCGTTGGCCTGAGCGTCGATGAATCTTCGCTTTTGACGTTCTTCTTCATCGCGTGCATTTGCTATGGCCAATTTTCCGGTCAGTCTTGGACGGTCCTGTGTCAGACCAGCAGACGATGCTACGTTGTCGGTAACTTGA
Source organism: Aureobasidium sp. EXF-3400 (assembly GCA_024195585.1). NCBI lineage: Eukaryota > Fungi > Ascomycota > Dothideomycetes > Dothideales > Saccotheciaceae > Aureobasidium > Aureobasidium sp. EXF-3400. The sequence goes on from SWBL01000402.1 coordinate 12,701, forward strand.
GCATCAGTCTGTACTGTGACCGATTCTCCACGTGCGGTAGCGGGTGCTGGAGCACTGGTGGATGTGCCGGGACGACCTCTGAACAGAACAGATGGTCTGGCTGGGATTTTTGTGCTGCAGGAAAATTAGTCTAAATGCATACTTGGCCTGAACTGTTCTTACCTCGATGTTGGCACAGGTGGAGCATTGTTGTTGATAGCTGCAGTATTGCTCTCAATGCTCAACAGTGGATCTTGATCTTCTTTGTCCTCGTTGGCATATGCATCTGGGTTGTTGAGACGTTGCCTGATTTCGTCCTCTAAGGCAGTGACTATTTCGTCGATTCCACCCAGCTTCCTAATGCTGGTATCAATCTCCGAAAGTCGCAAGTTGGACCACTGCAAGACGCGTTTTTGAAATTGCTCGCGAGAAAACCTTTCACGCAGTTTGACCAAGCCAGAAACTAAGCTTGCCGATGTGTCAACAAAGGGGTCTTCGATGTCGTTGAATAGCAACCTCCTAATCTCCTCGGTACGTTGGATGACCTTTTCGGCATATTCGTCAGTCTCAAAGGCATGAGGGTCAAGGAGCTCCCATCCTTTGGCATGGCGGCTGTGAGACAGAGCGGTCTGGAGACTCAGCATGGGTCCCATCTCTTCTTCGTGGTCGTCGGCGTCCGCATCGAAATTGAGCATTGTACCTTGAATCATCTCTGCAGCTTCATCTTGGGTTGGAATTCCAGTAGCGAGCATCATGACAAGCACTTGAGTTCTGAGTTCCAGAGCGAACTCAAATGTTTCCGGAACAAGAGTGCTATAGCCAGTCTGCGGTTTGTCTCCTGGTCTCGCGAATCCGCGCACAAAAGACGAGGCAAAATCTTGGTCTGCTGTCATTAAGGCATCCAGAAATTCCTCATCGGCCGACTGGGTCATAGCGGCATACACGAAGATAGCCAGATTGGCCTTGTGAATCACATCATCCGGTCTCCAGGATCGGGAGGATTTGGGCAATGGCTGCGTGCTTCTTTTTCTCAACAATGCTCGAAGAATGGTGTCGAGTTTGAGGTATTCTCCCCCGCGAGTGAATATGATCTGTGTCTGTCCCAGTGAGATCCGGTAACCATCGGCCCTTTGCCGCTGTCCCGATTGGGGATCTTGAGATTGGCGAATGAAAGACTCCAGCTCGTCTCGTCGTCCGGTGCGTGTCTTGAAGCAACCGAGGAGCTTCCTAGCTTGTGCATTGAGCTCTTCTAGGTTACTCTCCATCTCGAAGGGATCGAGCTGTTGGAGTTCGGTTTGAGAAAAGGTGTCATCGATGGGGGCAGAGTCTACGTCTGAGACTTCCTCTTCTTCTTCAATGTCTGCCGATTGGTGACCTTCACTGACGTTGTCATCGTCTTCGTTTTCACTTTGATACTCGACTAGAGGCTCGAGCTCTACGTCATGGGTCAGTCGCTATTGGATGCAAGTCCGAAGGTAATATTCATAGTCGTTTCAATGAACAGTAACGGACGCGAAGTTCGATGTGAGTTGACTTACGTTGTTGAGCTTGACGCGTGCTACCCGCCGTCACTCCATCTACCATTCTGACCTGACGCTGCACTGACTGCGGTCCCACACTGGGCTCACGACTTTGACTCCTCGTGCGCGCCATTTTGAGAGGCTAGAATCAATGATGTTCGATTGTGTGAGTGCGAATGTTTATGTATGTAATTGATCAGGACAGGCAGCAGCGCGCGAGACGACGCGATTTCCCCATCGCGTGGCACGTGACTCTCCACGTTTCTCAAGCTCTCTTTCCATCTAATTTTCATTACGAAAACATAATCCAGAGTGGTGTTGAGATGAGTTTAGATAGAGCTTTAGAAGCGCTGGTATATTGGTAGGAGATGCTTCTCCATATGACAGATACGAAGTATGGAGTGGAGGACCGCCGGTCAGTGCTAACCCTAACACTTCAAAAGCGACAATTCAAAATTCGAAAGGTTGGGGTTAGGGTTAGGGTCGAGTTAGGGGCGACCCTGATCCTCTATGTTCCATCACACTTTGCACCTGATCGTTGGCCTCAGCCTTCCTTGAGATAGTCAGATATACCATACTGCTATATACATTGTGAGCCTCGTTTTAGATTAAAGAAGTTCTATTGCTGTATCCACAATGTTGCGTTGTTCGACGTGCAACATGAAGCCGTGAGCTTCGAAGCTAGGACTAAGCAGCATTTGACAGAGCACATGCAACAAGGCCTTCCGACAATGTCAGAGGCATAGATTCCGTGAACCCGTGTTTTGTGGATCAAAGATGCTCTTACAAGGCCTGATTGTCGAAACATGCATGCAACACACGTATTCCATGCGACTTCAAGGTTCCCAGCAGTTTGCCAGGAGGCAAGACAATTACGAAGCTTGCTTGGCAAGGTAGAAAGGAGGCGCTCAGAATATATCGTTGTTGTCCCTGAAAAACAGTTGTTGCGCCTCAACTCACCCTTTTTCCCTTCTGCTTGATCTCCGTTCTTCTACTTTACCGTCTTCCACATTTTCTTCCCTTGACGTTTGTATACCAAACTTTATTGGGCGGCGTTTCAGACTCGAGCATTGAGATTCGGAGCAGACTTGCGCTAGAGCTGTTTTCGTCAGCAGCCCACCGATATCTACCATAGGACGAACACACAGTCCGGACATCTTGACCGACATTCGCCAAGATGAGAGTGCGATCACCTCCTTCGACTCTTCTGCTACTGCTTCTACCCGCTCTTGTCTCTTCGGCAGTCATTGAGCCAAAGGCGCAAGATGGAGTACTCGCAGCCAAGGCACCGGTCGCTGGCGCCGTAAAGGATTATACCGCTATCACCACATCGAACTCACGTGCGCCAACCGGAAAGCCTGTTGTTGGCACGAAAGATGCTCCTGTCGACGGCTTGGACGGAAAACCGCATGCAGGACCCTTTGTCGACATCACTCCCGAGGACAAGAAGAAGCCAGCGGCCGTCGCCGAAGATCTGGTGAAGCCTCTCCCTACATCTCTTTCCAAGTTGAAGGGAAGCGACGCAACAGACTTTGATGCTATCCCGGAGAAGAACGATGGAGTTATGGATGACGTGAATCGTTTAGCTCCTAAAGAGGGTACCACCGGCACTGAAGGAGGCGTCACCGAGAGAGCCAAGAAAGAGAAGGCAGTACAAGGCCAAACTGGTGAGAAGGCCGAGAAGAAGCCAGAGACACCCAAGGAAGCACCTCCGCTTCCTCACAGCGAGCAGGAGCGCATAAGCAAGGACTCGCCAGAAAAGGTCAAGGACGCAATCAATCCTGTTGGGAAACCTAAGGGTGCTCAAGGACTCGAGGTATGACAGGTCGACGTCGAATCATTCAGACACAACTGACCACAGCTCAACAGAAACCTGCCGACCTTCCCGACACCCCTCACGAGAACTCGGCCACCACACCCAAGAAAGCCGCAGACTTGGAATCTGAAAAGAAGGGCACATTTGCACACGTAGCGCCAGTGGACACTGGATCCTCTGGAACATTGAGCCATACCGTGGGCTCAACTCTCAAAGATACACTACCCTACACCGAAGGAAAACAACCGGCACCAGTTCTTGGAGATGGAACAGAAGGCATTATCCAGCCTTTCCATTCTTTCGTCCTCGCATTCACCATGATCATCTTCTCCGAGATTGGTGACAAGACTTTCCTGGTCGCTGCACTTATGGCCATGCGCCACCCTCAACTCGTTGTTTTCTCTGGCGCCTTCTCCGCTCTTATCACCATGACCATTCTCTCCGCCGTTCTCGGTCATGCCGTACCAACTCTTCTCCCCAAGCATCTCACCGCATGGCTCGCAGCTGGTCTCTTCCTCATCTTCGGTGGTAAGCTGCTGCGCGAGGGTCTCGAGATGGACAAGGATGCTGGTGTCGGAGAAGAGATGCAGGAAGTCGAAGCTGAATTGGAAGAGAAGGAACACCTCGCACGCAAGGAGGGCCGCAGACGATCCTCAGTTTCACCATATGTCCTCGAGGCTGGTCGTGGCAGAAGATCTGGTTCGCGTCACAAGTTCCCTGCACGCGCACAATCTCCTTCGTCTGATTCATCCAGATCGCCTTCTCCATCTGGTCGTGGAGCAAAAGCTTCCGTCAACAATGCACTCGGCGGATTGAACAACCTTCTCGGTCTTCTTCTTTCGCCTGCATGGGTGCAAACCTTTGTCATGACTTTCCTTGGTGAATGGGGTGACCGATCTCAGATTGCTACCATTGCCATGGCCGCCGGACAAGACTACTGGTGGGTGACAGGTGGTGCCATTGCAGGACACATGATCTGCACTGGTATTGCTGTCATTGGAGGACGCGCTCTTGCTGGTAAAGTGAGCTTGAGAGTTGGTAAGTACATTTCAATTCTTGTTATAACGATCCAAAGCTAACACATGACAGTCACCTTGGGTGGAGCAATTGCTTTCCTAGTCTTTGGAGTCATCTACTTTTTCGAGGCTTTGTACGACTAGATGACGTACATATCAATTGAGAGTTCGTTAAAGAGGTTTTGGTGGTAACATTTGCTGGTCTGCATAGCATGAAAAAGGACATGGGCACACAGGAGGTTTCTTTCGTGCAAGATAAAAGCGATACACAATAGTACTTAATGAACGCCATCTCTTATTCGACGAAATCACTCTTCAGATCGAGTATCATAGCGGTAAAGAGCATCACACGAGACATTGCCGAGTACGATGATGGTTGATGAACATTTTGGTGGAAATGGACCTGCGGAAGCCCTCGACCTCGGCCACTCGGTAAGGGCGTGGGAGAACGATTGCGAACGCCACGCATTCTCTTACACGACTCATGGTCTTCTTATTGTTCTCGAGAATCTTGCTGACGAAATTCGCCATGAGACACAAGATATTCCACAAACACTTGGTACATGCCAGGCTCCATTGGTCAGTCTGATTTGTATCTCTAATCTACAGAGCCTGCAAGGATCATAGCTATTGCTTATCATCTACGTTACTGAGATTGCTCAGTAAGCAAATACGCGGTGCTGCGATGGATATGAAGATGCCCCAGGGTCTCGTTCGGCCCCGCAGCACTCTAGTGGGGGACACGGACTTTGTTTAATTATGTGAGCAACCAACTGCGAGACAAGTCGAACCATTATTCTGCTTGATTCTCTCTCCCCCTTTCTGAACCTGTACTTCTTCTTGTTCTACAGAAATCATCCAGATCAATTCTCCAGACTTGACCGTTCTACGCCAAAATCACCAACCAAAAGCTCCCAATCGCAGCTTCCTCATCGACTCAACATTTTGTCCCGTCCCTCGCTGTCGTGTGCCCCTTGTACGGACCATCCGGAATGACCGACCGACCCCCGCCGCTCAAGCGTCGACGAGTGTCGAGCTCGGCTGAAGACATGCAACACAGCATCGTCGATCCGGGCACCATCAAGATTAACGTCAGCGGAGCCTACATAATCGACAACGGCGAGGCCCAATCGCCCGCCAGCGACAGCGGAGTCGAGGAACAAGGCTATGAGCATGACCGCCGCGATATCCGTCTGCCAAACCACACTTCGGTCGTCAGCCACGTTGCTGCAGACATTGGCGGCTCACTTGCCAAAGTCGTTTACTTCTCACGCGAGCCTGGTGCGAAAGAGCCGGGAGGTCGCTTACACTTTTTGCGCTTTGAGACCGAGAAGATCGATACGTGTATTGAGTTTATGCGCGAGTTGCAGAAGAAACAGAAGAGAGCCAATGGCGGCAAGCAGTCGGAACTCTGCGTCATGGCTACCGGTGGTGGTGCTTTCAAGTACTACGATCGCATAAAGGAAAGATTGGGTGTTGATGTCATGAGAGAGGATGAGATGGAGTGTTTGATCCAAGGTTTGGATTTCTTCATCACTGAGATTCCGAATGAGGTCTTTACATACCACGACGAGGATCAGGACAACCTTATACACTATACCGACGCACCCGCCGACGTATACCCATATCTACTTGTCAACATTGGCAGTGGTGTGAGTATGATCAAAGTCGAAGGACCTTCCAGATTCCAGCGTATCGGCGGAACATCGCTTGGTGGTGGTACCCTTTGGGGTCTGCTTTCTCTGCTCACCGGAGCACGCACATTCGACGATATGCTAGCAATGGCAGACGCTGGCGACAACTCGACTGTAGACTTGCTAGTCGGCGACATTTACGGCCAAGGAATGGGCTACGACAAGATTGGGTTGAGCGAAAGGACCATTGCCAGTTCGTTCGGCAAGGTGTTCAAGCGCAAAAGAGAGGCAGAGCAAAATGCCGAGGACGGACAGCTACAACACGAAGATCATCCAGAGAGATACGACACAGCAACACCAGAAGGTGCTGCTAAGCAACAATCAGATCGCAAGTTCGACATTGGCGAGGGCCGCATGTTTGCACCCCAAGATATTTCAAGGAGTCTGCTATATGCAGTCAGGTCGGTTTTTCCTCAACCAACATTATAAGCCTACAATCCACTAACATCTATCTACAGTAATAACATTGGTCAAATCGCCTACCTCCAATCAGAAAAACACAACCTCAAGCACATCTACTTCGGCGGCAGTTTCATCCGCGGCCACCGTCAAACAATCCACACCCTATCCTTTGCCATCAAATTCTGGAGCAAAGGCAACAAACAAGCATATTTCCTGCGTCACGAGGGATATTTAGGCGCCGTAGGAGCTTTCCTCAAGCGCCAACCAAGGAACTTTGGCCGTAGGGCTAGTGTTCATGATGAAGAGTGATGAGATTATTCTCCTCTCCTTCTTTCTTTTTGCTTATTCCTCACTTCTAATAACCCACAATCGCTAGACTTTAGACTTCTTGTTTGGAAACATGAAATACGGCATAGAACATAATCGCATGTAATGGCATCAATATTGTGTGCCTTCTTTCCATTCGTAAACTCGCGTTCCTCTACTTCCCTACGAGTACTGTTTCAACCACCGCCTACTTTCAGGTCTCTAGAATTTTACCACTAAACCACTGCGACTTAGAACGAAGCTTTTTCCACGGTATTCACTTACGAATCTACGTCAAATCCGTGCACCTCTCTTCCCACCATAACAGCAACTTCGATAATCAAATTAACACCCCTGTTTTTCCACCTCAATCATCAATCCATCACCTCTAACCCTTCCATCCACAACACCTCCCCACACCAAAACACACCCACCATCAATTTCCTTAACCTTTGTCGCTGCAAACCCAGTTCTTCCACCTATACCCCTCTCCTTCTGACCTTCCTGTATCATCACGCCTTGGGCATTGAAGTAACGCACTTCAGCCCATTCATAAGTGGCGTTTTTCTTGCTTATGGCGTCACGGGCGCGGTCCTTGAGAGATGCGGCTGTGGTGGATGAGGAGGTTAGTTGGAGGGTTGAGAGGGTGGAGGGGGTGGTGTGGAGGAGGTAGTTGCGGCCTTGGCCTGTGGTTATTGGCAACAGAGATGCTGAGGCAGAGTTGGAGGTAGCTTGGTGAGGGGCTTTGGTTGGGATTTGGAGGGTTGTCCAGGAGCTTAGGGACTTGGGTCCTGTTGTTGAGGATGTGGTGGAGAACGTGAGGTCGAATTAGTGGGTTGAAGCTTCCGAGACGAGATAGAGACGGTTGTTATGAAAGGCTATACTGGCACTTGTGGATGAAGTGGTTGTTGGAGGCGAAGGGAGTTGCGACCAGGTTTTTGATGCTATGTCGAAGATCCAGAGTTCTGAGCTAGGGCTATGGCTGGGTGTCAGAATTTGTCTGAAGGCCGTTCCGTATGCTGCCACTCATCGAACTCGCAGTGTGAGTGCGCGGTGAACAGGTGTGTGTCTGCACGGCTACACATGCGGCAGACCTTCGCAGGCAGATCACTGGGACGGTATGGTGAACTTACCTCTCGTTCTCTTCGTAAACCCCTCCATATACAACAAAAGTGCCATAGGTACTCGGGCTCAACGGTTCAGGTACCATCTTCGCCGGGTCAGGAGGCAACTGGGGAGCCACATTCTCATCTGTCCTCTGATGCTCAGGTTGAGGTTGTGCACTAGCAGTAGTAGCTGCCCACGTTCTTGCCTGGGGCACGTATCCCACAGTAGCGTTGAGACTCGACCATGAGTTTGTGTCTGTATCGAAAACCCATACTTTGCCTTTCTCCTCGAGAGGTCCGTTGGCGTTCGAGCCGCCAAAGATATAGATCTGGTCGTCGATGACTGCGGCACTGTGACCGTATCTTGCAGTTGGTGATGCAGATGTGGGTTCAAGACGTTTGTAATCTGTGCTTTCGATACCAGAGGAGGGGAGGATGATCATGTGCATGGCGTTGTCAGCCAACTGTTTTGATGTCAGCCATTTAATTCACCAACCACTTTGAGGTTGGAACTCACCTGATCACCATCTGCCTTTCCTCCAAAGACGTATGCTCTTCCCTTGACCTCAGAAACACTGTGGTGTACTCGAGGCAGATCTACATCGGTAATGGGTCTGATTGTTGCTTTGAGAGGTAGGGTTGGGTCGTATATGCCTTTTGCCAAGGCGAGACCGCCTTCGAGTACATGCTCGACTGCGTATAAGACACCTGCTGCTTCTGCCATTCTTTGTATTTTTCACCTTTTGGTAGGAGTATCGATAGAAGAGATGTATCTGGGTCCCATGAGTCAAGAACACGCGTTGTTGTTGCACCAACCACCTACATGGACATATGATGTAATATTCTAGTGGGGTGCTAGTACAGAGTGCCTGAGAATTCAGGCAGATCTCACATAGGCTTCACCTCGGATTCGTCTACTCCTTAGGCTTCACACAACGCACTGATTCTAAAACTATAGCTATCGACAGATTTACGACTACTATGAAGTTAAGACCGCCGAGCTTGTTGACAAGTGACACTGATAGTATGGTTTGCATGCGGACAGGGAGTAACAGCTCATCCTGGAGCAAAAAAACATCAAAAAATGCCCACTCACGGAATCGAACCATGGATCTTGTCATGTCAGACTCAAATTCGAGTCTTTACGAGTGACACGCCGTACCACTTGGCCAAGCGGGCCCGTGCTGCTCGAAACTGAGTACAGAGTGTATAAGAATAGATCTGGTAGTGTCCAAGGGAGGTCGGGAGGCTTGGAGGCTTCGTCCCGAAGCCTGTCGTGACTTGAGCGCGTCCAACGCCAGCAACTTATCGGAGAGCACATTGAATGACCTGTACGCAATCACAATGTCCGAAGGGCCTGCTGTCTGTGTGTCGAGCGCAGTATGGGCCTGAGGGGAGCCTTTCGGCTCAGGAAGGGAAAACAAATGGAAAAATGGAAAAAGTATTCTCCGTAACGTGACACCTTGGGTACAGCAATCCAAGAGATATGCTGCCTTAATCAGGAGCTTCAACATATTGAGATAGGTGTATGATAAAACAGAAAAAAAAGCCATGATCGGAAGAAAAGGCCTTTCGATGAGATTTGATCAGAGAAAAGTCAACCGAAGGCAAACGACGGCACTCCCGAAGCCGAGACACTCTTCACTACTCAAACTCTGCCAACACCTGTTTGCCTTCTGATTGCCATCAATTCCAGAATACGACACAGCGTGTCGCGAAGTTTTGAATAGTATAGAGATATCTCGTCAGAATTCGTCGGATCCCAGTGTCTGTTGTGCCCAGACCGCTGTCTCTTTGCGGTACAGAAGCGATGTTATGTGTAGGTCACGAATCATGAGGATCTAATGTCACAGAGACTCGTTGATCCTCCTCTAAAGTTGTTTCTACTGAGTCTTGTACACGGTAAGGAAAGACTGCATTCAGAACGATGCATGATAACATGGCTACCAGCCGCCCATGAAGCAAGGCCTGCACGACTGTGCCGCAACCCACCGTGCATATAATCCAGGCACTCTGCGCCATCACTCATAGCTCACCACTCTCAAGTCTCAGCCCTAAGCTCCAAACCATCTCAGCCATACCTTTCAAAGCCTCCCGATAGCGTTAACGATGAACTTTACGGCATCTCCAGAAGGTGAGCCAATAGAACTCGAAATATTATTATCCATCCTATTCCGCCTCCTAGCCTCCCAAGTACTAAACTACGGCATGCTCCTCACCATCCTCTCCGAAAGCATATCCCTCATCTTCATCCTCATTGGAATTCTCCTAGGAGCATCAGCTTTCGAATACCTCCATCCTATACTCGAATACCTCCTCTCTATAACTGGTATTACCACCGCTGACGATGACATCCCATCGTTTCTCTCATTCGTACTCCACTTGCTTGATTTTCCCGATTCAAACATTGATCAACAAATTCCACGACAACAAAGATGCCCGTTATTTGACAGCGTCTCCATGTTCTATACCGCTTGGCACATAGGTCGTGGATGGAAAATGCTTGAGATCGATAGTCTTACTTACGAGAATATGGTTAGTCTTGGTCTGTTGATGATCTTCCTGGTACCGAAGAGTTTTATTGAGGGAAAGATTGCTTTTACAGTGCTGGCGCAGGGATTGAAGTTAGTACGGAGGGTGAAGGAGGATAGGAGAAGTAGAAATGTGGATAGTGATGTAAACGGTATTGTGAAAAAGCAGGAAAGGATGGATTCAAAGGATGAGGTGTCAGAAAAGGTTTAGAGGCCTGGATGCTGGTGTTGCCAGAGAGGCAGATGGGATTGATCGATACATGCAGCTTCTATGGCTTACAAGCAAGAGGGGGATACAATCTTTACGGAGCACTGGGAGATGTCAAAAGAGCTGATGATATCGCTGACTCTCACAAGAATGCTTCTTTTCCTCAAACCCACCTGCATTCTCAAAGATGTATATGAAACAGGCTCTAGCACGCGAATAGAAAAGAATTAACTTTGCATAATGCTGTTGGACTTTTATATGTTCTGCCTTCTCAATAACAGGACGAAAAAAGTCAAAAAGGCGAACGGAAGAAAAAAGCGCCTGTGCTAGTACCGAGAGGAAGCTGTGCCATCATAACAGAAATTTTCGTGAAAGACGAGAAAAAAAGACCAGACGTGTGAAGACAAGAAAAGGCCTTGCAAAAGAAAGAGACAAAAGAGAGACCACAATTCATAAAGGAGAAGAGAAACCACTCCTCCATATGCCAATCTCAAAACCACTCAGCATTCATAAAGACGAAGAACAGAAATCACCCCTCATGCTCAGCGGAACTGCAATCTCCTCACTGGCGAAGTCTCCCTATCTGCCGCGTACTGGCCACTAGCTGCAGGCTCAAGACCCAATTGCTGACCCTGCTGGTAAGGATTGTTGCCCCACTCCAATGCAGAGTTGTACGAGTGCTGAGGAGTAGGAGGAGGAGCACCATTGTAGTAGTGATGATGCTGAGCACTAGCATTCTCAGCAGCCTTGTCGCGGAAGACGGCGAATGCAAAGTTGGAGCCAGCAATGGTGACGAAGATCAACAGCACCGAGAAGATCTGTATTGTAAGTTAGTAAGAAGCTCAAATACTAAAGTCAAGAAGAACAGAAACTCACCATAGCTTTGTATGAAATAGGTTCAATGAAACTGTTAAAGATCTCGGCAAACGCATGAGCGCTGATTCTCGCACGACCAACATTGTGAGGGTTCTGGTTCATGCATTGCTCCCAGTTGTGACAAGCATTTTCCAACATGGGTGGACGGGTGGACGGATCACAGCGGTTGTGCTCGTAATCTCTTGCGCAAGCAGCCATCTGGCCAAGCACTTCGGCTACGGCGATACTGGTCTGTTTGTCGACGTCGCCGCGGATGGTGGCCCAGAAACTGTAGAGGATGTACATTATGCTGCCGATGAGGAACATGTTGAGGAGGAGTTGTGCGTAAAAGGAGAGGACGTGGGGTAGTGTTGGATGTGCGGTGATGAACTCGAACAGAGTCACGGACCAGTGTTTGTTGGGAGGAGATTGTTGTTGCTGCTGTTGTGATGATGGCTGTTGTTGAAGTTCTTGGGGTGGTGCCGGTTTATCCAGACTCTTGTCCTGTTTGCTGCTCACCTTACGTGACTTTGCGACTTGGATTGGCCTTTGTTCTGTCTCAGAGTCCGAGACGCTGTCTCTTCGAGCTACCAGAGCTTTCTGTTCCTTACTCCTTTTCTTCATAATCTTGCGCTCGGCTCCGTGTGCATAGTCATCTTTTGAACGTGGTGAAGAAGCCATATCTTTGATACCCTTCCACCAGCTCTGACGGCGTGATGGTGACTCCCTATCCTTCTCTTTCTTTCCCCCAGCAGTAAACACTGGCTTGCTCATGGTATCCAGATTGGAGAACTTCGATCTCAGACTCATATCGGGAGTAGCGTCACTGTCGACGTCGTTGCGCTCGGGTGATTTGGGTGTCTCGCCGCCAGAAGATGCAAAGTCGTCAACGTCCAGTTTCCTCGGAGTAGAGAACAAGGGGTTGTTTCTCATAGACGGGGGCAAGGCAGGTAGAGGTTTAGGTGATGAGAAAAAGTGTGGCTGAGAAGCAGGTTCGCGAAGGGTGGGAAAGGTCGACTTGTTAGGTGAACCGAATACTGCGTAGCTGCCTGTTAGGAACCCATTAGCGACCTTTGAAGTGGACCTTTGGTTTGATCACACGCGAGCAGATGGTACTCACGCTTCTTGTCGTTGATGCTTCCGTTGTGGATACTGCCGTTGTTGCGCTGTGAGTTGCGGCCTACTTGTGCAAAGGGTGATCGTTCGTCTAGAGGCCCAGTTCCATTCTCATACTGGAAGTCCATAGGGGTTGCATGCATGCGGTTCGACATGTTTGCTTGTTGATGCAGGAGGGAGACCAAAAACGTTACACTTGACAAACAAAGCTTGTTGACATGGCAAGACGAACCACACTTTACGCCAGCGCGAGATGAAATCTGGGGCAGTCCGAGACAACGCGCCGGCACCCTGTTCTCCACACTTCTAAATCTATCTGCCAACACCATGACCTTTCATTTGAAACGATCACTCGCACTCAACATCACACTGCATCCACACATTGAAGTAATCTTGAGAAGAACTAGATTGAGAACTGAACTGCGTATAGAGGTATCGTGCATGAGTAAAGACAACAAGAGAAAAAGAAAAGAACTAAACATCCATGTTTTAGTCCACCATTTTGAGCCCTTTGCTTTTCGCTCCCAATAACTCCTGCAAAAATTGCTATCTCTTTTGCGCATTCCCTAAAGTTATAAACAGAAGATAACACAACCTCGCCGCACGCTTGAAACGAATATTAGTAGGAAAGAATGGTGAGGAATAATGTCCTGTCTTTAGAACATGCCCGCCTCGTTGAGAACCGGCGAGCCAACGGCATCAAAGCGAGCACTGCTTGCTCCTGTTTGTGTTGTATTGGTAGTATGTGTTGTGTGACTGGTCTCAAAGCTCTGCTTTGTACGAAGTGGTTGGTGATAAGTGCTCACAGCTTCAGCAGAAGGTTTGCGCGAACCCATGAGCTCATGCGATCCAAATGATGGCACAACAGATCGCATTGGTGGAGAAGTGAATCCGTTCAGGGGCGGCGATGTGACGCTGTCGGGAGTCTTCTCCCTGTCGGATGAGCCTTCTCTACCAAAGCCGAATAGCTTGCGACGGCGGGAGACCACTGCTGCTTGCTCGACAGCGTAAACTTCGTCCATTCCGTTCTTCAGCGAAGCTCCAGGGGGCAAATCGACAGTATCGATATTGGATGTGGATGACACAAGCGTGGGCTCCGAGATGTCGAACTTGTTGATGGTCTTCTTGCGCAACATCTCTCCTCTAGGTTTTCCAAGAGGGATGGAAGGCATAACTGCAGGTGCCTGCTTTGAGAAAGGCGCTCTCGACACTGATGAAGCGGTTCCAAGTGGAGGAGACATGATCGAGTTGAAGCTTGCTGGTGATTGAGAAGGCGAAGGTCCCATGTGTGGTCTTGCGCTGGGGTGCAGACCTGCAGCTCTACTGTTGCTTCTCATGCGGCCTCTGCCTTCTGTTGAAGGTGATCTGTATTGGTTGATCTCAGGGGAGGGTCGCTGTCCAGGAATTGCAGGAGGAGTATCAGCATCACTGACTGCCATGCCAACATCTCCACGGCTACGACTATGTGAGCGTGCTCGAGAAGCGTTAGAACCTGATCGGTTGCGCGACCTGTCTCTGGCCTGCTGCGGAGGTGTACGGCCAATCTCGCTATCTGCTTGGGGTCTGGCACTGGGCATCACAGGTCCAGGGCCGAGAGGCCATTGTGCACCGACGTTCGCAGACGGAGGTAGCTTATCCTCATAGCTTGGGTTGCGTTCAATAGGATGAGCGCCCGAAAGACCCAGACCAAGTCTTGAGCCATTGGTTTGTCTCATGTTCATAGTCTCTTGACTGGGTTTAGCCTTGAGCATACCGAAAGCCTTGAGAGCGCCGCTTGCGCTAGGGCCTGGGCTGGGTCCGCGACTCTCACTCTCGACAATACTCTTCATCTTCTCTTGAATGGCCCTTTTGCGAGCCTCAAGTTCATTGGCAAATGCCTCGCGTTCTGCTTGAGTGGCAGTGCTAGCATCGCGGGTGTGCTGTGGGTGCCATGGAGCACTTTCGACATTATCGTCAGAGGTTGATGGTCGTGAGCCATTAGTCTTCAGAGGGAGAGGAGTGAGTCCTTGACCTTGAGAAGCGGCGGTCGTCGAGTTGGTCGTGACTCGGGAAGGAATCTCTCCATAGTAGTTGTCAAGTTCGTCGATATTCCAGGCGCTCGAGTTGCCAGAGAAGCGACGATCTGAGTACGTGTTTCGACTAATAGTCGAGGCGCGATCGGCGTACGGTGGATTAGGAGGATAGATTGAGGATCCATCACTTCTGTTTCGCAGATGTTGACTGATCATACCGCCGATACCTTCATGCACGCCAATCGTAGGAGAGTCAGTATCTTCGCGATCATCAGCACCAGCCTGGGCGAATGCAATGTTGATGGAAGGTTCGGGGAATGGGAATCCTCTACGTTCCTCCTCTTCCTCCTCATCCACCTCGGTGATGAAGTCGTCGCGGAGAGCAGGGTGTTGCGAGACGGGTGGCTGGCCATTAGCTCCGTAGCGACTAGCAGAGGAAGCCGGGCGTGAATAGTCGAACTTCTCCTCAACCTCATCTTCGTCGTCGCTATCGCCAAAGAATGTGCGATTGTTATTGTCGTTGTTAAATGTTGCAGCTGCTGCTTGTTCTGGCGAGTCTCCGTGAGCAACGCGGTTTTGCATAGCAGCGCGTTGGAAAACGGCGAGCGCAGCGTTGACTGGTGGTGGCTCAGGAGCAGAAGTGGTAGTAGCAGCTCCTGGCCTCGAGGAAATGGAGCGAGAGCGTGATCGCTGAGAAGTACGAGAGAAGTTGTTTTGTCTGGCCGAGTCGAAACGTGCTAGACGAGAGTCTGGCGGAGTGTGCTCTGATGATGCTTGTCTGGAGGTAGAACCTTCTCTTGACATGAATTTGCTGGGAGGTAGTTGCTCTGCGGGCACTTGCTTGGGTGTTTCGGCCTGGCTCACTGGTGACAACTTTATCGGAGTATCGACCGGAGACTCATTCTTGGTCTGGCCCATCTGCATCTGTCGCTTGAGGTATTGTTGCTCGTCAAACTGCTGAGCTGGCTTGTTAAACATACCCAAAGCGGTTGCCTTTCCGTGGTCACCTCGCTCCAGAGCTGAGTGCAAAACTTGGTACTCCTCAGTCTCGGGGATGACAGGACTGATGGGAGATTGCGGGTAGCTGGAGACAGTTGGGCTTGATGCGCTCGAGGCTACCTTTGCGACCAGTGTATTGAGAGGAGCCATGCCACTTCTGAGTTGTGGACTAGTGGTGTTTTGTAGAGTGTACGGCTTGTAAGCACGGCGGTCCTGCAGGTTTCCAATACTTCTAGAGTGGTTAAGAGCAGCTGGTAGCGTTGGAGCACGCTGTCGTTGGTTGATGGAGTTCAATCGTGACATTGTCGAGGCTTGTTGATCTTGGATATGTTGGTTGAGACCTTGTTCGTACAGACGGCGTTTGGTCATTGAACGTTCCAATCCTGGTCCAGTAGGATTCGGTGATGTTTTGGGCAAGGTTGCTGGAGTAGAGATGGCAGTACCAATAGATTGCGAGGCGACTGAGGTAGCTGTTGATGAGGAAGGATCCTGTGAGGGGACCGAATTTGTTGTCGAATCGCTGTTGCGCTTAAGAAAGGAGAAGCCAGTCTCAGTACCAGACAGACCAAGCCCCTTTGGTAGATCATCTGATGCACGGCGTTCAGGATCAGTGTCAGGAGACTGTAGAGCACTGTCACTGTCCCAATCGGCGCCCATGGCAAGCAATCGCTCCCTTTCTTGCTGTCTGTACTTCTGGAATGCTGACATGTTCATATCATCGTCGTAGAGCATCTTTCCACCCATGGCACGTTCGCTGTTGCCTCCTATGCTTTTTGCGGAGCCTGTGGCGATCTTGTAGACCTTCTGACGACCGCCGAATAGCACATTGCCTTCTCCAGGACGAGAGCGGGTCATGACGCTGCCATCCGGATTTGAGTTGTTATCAGTTCCGTAGCCATCTTCAGATGCAAATGAACCAGTGCGGTCGAAAGCGAATGGTGGGCGGATAGAGCTGCTGATGGATTCAACCTCGGCAATATCATTGAGATTGTTGTTGGACGAGAAACCAAAATCGAGCAGGCGGGAGTTGCGTTGGGGCTGGAGGACACTATCATCTGAAGCCTTTCCGAGCAACGAGTGCGGGTCGTCTTGCTCTCTGAGCATACTGAATCTTGTCGAGAGATTGGGCATAATAAGACTTGTGCGGAAGTCGTCAATGGACGGCAAGGCAGATCCTAGATCAAGCTGTGGTTTCTCCTCGACTACCTCTTTCTTGTTCTTCTTCCATTTCTTGCCGGTGCTTGTAGGCGGTGACAAGGGGCTAGAGGCCGCCTCGCCGTTCTTCTTGCTCAGAAATCGATGCATGTTGAGTAGATTCCAGTGAAAACTGGGGTGCCAGGGCGACGGGCGACAAAAGCTGAGAATTGACTCTTCGAGTGTGTCGGAGGGTGATTTCACACCATGAAGCGGTCAAACCAGGAGTTAGGCGCCGGAGTGCATGCAAAGACAAACGGAGGGCGATTGGAAGTTTAAGCAGCCGGTGGCTCAGACGCAGTCGGTATCGCAGACACAAACGCGCAAATGGCGCAATAATCGAGGAGGCAGGTGGCCGTCGAGGGGCAATGTTAGGTGTGTAGGCGTGTAGTGGGGTCTTGGTAGACAGGTGCTAAGGAATGTTGACAGGAAATTGGCGACGGCCGAGGTTCGAGTGAGTTGCAAAAAAGTGAGTGCTGGTCGAGAGATGCGACAAAGCCAAGTGAACAGAAGGGAAAACAGAAAGAAAGGTCCTGGTCGAGTCTGACTCGAATTGGTCTGGAAAGAAGAATCGAGTAGAGTAGGCGGCACACAGACTTCGTTTCATCAGCGGATACCGCAGATTGCTCTCTCCACGCGCTTGGTCTCTACCGTTGCCGCCTTGTGCTGATCGGAATTGTGTATTCGGGGACCACAAACGTCTTTTCAGCAAACGGCCTCGAGATATGGGAAGACGGGCACTCCTTAATATCCCATTGACCTCAATCGTCGAGAAATCCCTTTGCACATTAGCCTGCCCACCACGCTGCAAGAGAGCAGACCATGCGTTTCAGCTTGCCTGTGACGTGCGATTCCTCGACGCAATCTAAAGAGTAGCTTTGTTCACTTCAACAAGTGCCTGCCGAACCATCATCTCATTCTTCATCCATCCCGTCATTACTCATCTATCTCTGACCACCATGGCTAACACGCAACACCGCTCCCGCATCGCCGTGGCGGTAGGACAACACCATCAAACAGCGAGAGCAAGCCCAACATCCCGGTCATCGCATGGCACTCATTGCGCTTGGCTCAGGGGTAGAAATGAATGAACCACGTTCCTGGCTCCGCCGAGCATGGCCATCACGCGACGTGATTGGCTCGGTCCATCATTTCACTTTGGCAAGCAGAAGCCTTTTCGGCGGGCCGCAGAAGCCGTCATGTTTGACTCGGTTCTAGTCAAAAGCACTTTTTTCCACCAGCATCCATGACAGCTTCCTGAAGAAGGCCTGTCGAGGTTTCGAAACCTCTTCCCTGCATTCTGTGTCAGGCTATACCCTCTGGACCCTGGCAGACCCCCAGGCCTTCCATCTCGGTTCACGCAACCATATCGCCACCAGCAAAACCCCAGTGTTGCAGAGGTAAACAACTCCAGTGCCAATCCAGCGCAGGGTCCCTCAACGGCCGACCACCAAACAGCGGGACGTTGCAAAAGATAAATTTTATCTCCGCTGTCCTTTGTCCTGCAAGCGCGCCATCTTTCCCACCGGTCATCTCATGTTGAAGCAGCTGAGACAACATGAGGCTCTTCACATATCCCACTTTCTACGCGAGCTCTTTCGTTTGTACGCTTGCAACCATAGTTCTGGGATAGATATGATATTGCGTGAGTGATTGCATTTAGCAGCCGGAAGATCATCGATGTAGCACGGCTTGCTCCTTCAAACCAATTTACACATTTACGAGTCTAAAATCCTCCGATGAACCCCAGACACGGCCTGGTTCCATGGGGCGAAATGGTCGATCTTGCCTCTGCGCTCTCGTCCGCTCTTCAGTCGATAACAGTTGTAGAAAAGATAACCAGGAGATCAGTGGTGATAGTCTGAGAAGTTCCAGGCTGTTGGAGCCCACCCCCATGTCGATCTACCGGTGCTACTTTCTTTGGCATCCTTCGCGCATCCTCGGGATGGGTTGTTTGTGTCGAGGTAAACGGTTTTGTGTGCATGATGAAATGTGGGGGAGAAGGTACAGACCATGTCCTGTCCTAATATTTTGCGAATCGACTTTCTATTACATAGCCATCACTGCTCACAGTCTTGTTGCATGCGCCTGAAACTCCAATCCATCACCGATCTATATACAAGTGGGTCTAAAAGATGGCAATGCCAAGTATGCACGACATGTGCGTTGAGAGGTGAAGCAATGGACCTTCAACTGTCAGCCACCATAGCACTCCTGAAAATCTGCCCTAACGACCGCTGCACTCTTATCCTACTCTCTTCATGCAAGACGGGTTCACACCTGCAACCATCGAGCCTCACCGTCACTCCACACATCTGGTCCAAGCAGAGTCATGCAAAAAAAGAGGTCTGGTGATGACTGAGGCTTTGCACAGACAACATTCTAGTCGTTACAAAGCGTTTTGATTGCAGCGGACAAGGTGACCTCATTTTTGAAGCTTCTAGTTCTAGTCTTTCTGGATGAGATTGCTGAACATGTTGTTGGATCTCCATGCTACGCCTGGCGGTGAACGATCACCGGTGTGCTCGCCCTTCTTCTTTCTCTTCTTTTTCTTTTTTGTTGACGTTTCTGTGGTATCTTGAGTGATGCCTAGGCTTTGTAATGTGCTCAATACGGCTGCTCTAGCAGCCTCAGCCTCGCCGTCGACTTTTGTTGTCTTCTCGTCTAAGAGTTCTCGTAGAGTGGGTAGATCATCAAGTAAAGTGATGAGGTCTTTCAATGCCGGGAGTATCTCGTGGTTGGTAGATTCGAGGATGTTGAATGCGATTGTGGAGATTTGAGATAACATTCGCAGGGAGTAGAGGGCTGCTTGCATTTGGCCGCTTGCATGGATGAAAGACCAGGATAGTATGCCTTCGCGTGTGCCTGTGACAAGTCTGCTGATGTCACCGCTGAGTGGTGGCGGTTTGTCGTTGTCAAGGTTGGATTGACAAACAAGCTTCACTGCCACAGCACGCCATCTTGTCGCTCTGGATAGTGACGAGTGATGTTCTAGGTCTTGCTGTAGAGATTTCAGGCAATCTTTTAGCAGGGTGCTTGGGCTGGATGTAGTGTCGAGTTCAACGACTGTTCCTGCTACACGGGTGCCTTTACGCTCAACCTCGGTGATCTGAGTGATATTCGAGTTCAGAACACGGAGTAACGAATACGCCTGAGCTCGGATAGAAACACCAGATCGCCAGGCAGATGTTCGGTTTGGATCGTCGATGATGAACGGCAGATACATATTTAAGTTTTCGGAATCCTGTAGATCTGACGGAGCTTCCTGGTTGTCCTTCACACGGACCAGATGGACAATCTCAGATATCCTTGGATCCAGACGAGCAAGTGCTTTCGATGTGCTTGTCTCACTGGTGCTTTCTGCCATGGCCAACTTAGACAACTTAGGCAGAGATCCGTATTCGTCCGCGAAATCTGCGAATCCAGCTGACATTGGTGTGTCCTTTGCTGCGAGTCTCATGTTTTCGGTCAGACTCTTGTGATGATCCTGGGACATGAAGAATGCCAATTTGACCAGATTTGGTAATTCGAAGCGCTTTGCGATAGCAGCTGGATGGTATTCCTGGGTCTTTAGACATCTGCCTCGGCTTGGTATGTGAATAGTCTCGAGGTCTCGGAAGAGTATCACCTTCCCGGATTCTCCCAGATCATGCACGAGCAGATCCGAATCGCTGGTGAAGATGACACCACCATACTGTCTGGCTGCCTCCGCACAGTATGCATCCGCCTCACCAGGAATGACCGAGACCAGAGAACTGAACCGACTTTCAAGGAGCATTTCGATTACTGCTGGAACAAGGAAAGGCGGAGCAGGAAGAGCCTTGAGTCTATTGGAAGATACGACGGCACTCAAGACGTCAGACTTGGAAGATTGAACATTCTCCATACGAGAAGGCAGATCCTCCTTGTTCAGCGCTTTGAAAGTGACAAGTTGGTTCGCGTAGCTCTGCAACCTGGACAATCTTGTGTTCTGTTTGGTCAAGGGCAACAAGCCATCGAAAAAGACAGATTTGCTGTGAAGGAAGAAGGAAAATCAGCCACTTACTCTGAGCAAACCTCTCTGGTCAACATACATTTTTAGTCCGTATGTCTCGATCTGCTCGAGCCAGTTCACAGCAGCCTGACCGAGTTCTTGGTACGTTGGAGTGGCCTCTAAAGCGTTTCTGGCACCTGTTCTACGAGCTATGCACACATAGAAGACATGATATGCCAGACTTGGGCCATCAATGATTGCATTCTCGTGATTTGCAGGATGTTGCGGCAGGACGACCTTGTCGCCATAGGGTGACAACGAATGCGTCAAGTGTGGTATACCCATACCAGCGAAGGTTGACCAACTACAATCAACCTTACACAGAGCAATTGTTGAAAAATGGTTGGTTCGGAAGAGGAAGGTGGTCGTCCGAGGCCGAAATTCATTTTGACGCTTTCGCGACGCGCGGAACGTCTCCCACTTTCTTCAACTCCGAACCAGCAAGACCAGGTGCTGTAAACCATAACCAAATCAACCGCCAAGATGCCTACAATGTGGCTTTCAGATTCCCAGAGTAAGCGTGTCGTATCTACTGATTGTACGTTCAATGCTGATCCAGATGTAGAGATTGGGGTTGCCTTTTGCTCCGGCGGTAGGTGAGCATCCGCGCATAGTCGCATTCAATGTACGAGCATTTCTAATGTGCAGTGCAGGAGGCTTCTTCCTGATTGGAGGAGTAATCATGTTCTTTGATCGCTCAATGTACGTTCATTACTGCTCCACCCACATCAATTCCACTAATCAAAGACAAACAGGTTGGCTATGGGAAACGTACGCGCATCCACAGCTACCCACCACTGAATCCGAACGCTCACAGCTCCATGCAGATCCTCTTCCTGGCCGGCATAACCCTGCTCCTCGGAGTCCAACGCACATTCCTCTTCTTCGCACGCCGCCAAAAGATCAAGGGCACTGCAGCCTTTGTCGCAGGCATCATACTCATCCTCCTCCGCTGGCCATTGATCGGCTTCCTCGTCGAGATCTACGGCATCTTCATACTGTTCGGCGAATTCTTCAAGACGATAGCTGGATTTGCTTACAACATTCCTGTCGTAGGACCGTACCTTGCGAGGGGTCTGCAAAAGGCTGGAGAGAAGGCAGGAGAAGGAAACAGGAACAAGGATCTGCCTGTCTAGGTGATGCAAGAGCTTGTGTTGTACGAGATTATCACGGGACACTTCAACCGTCTTTGCAGGCATTGTTCTGCGGTCATCGACTGAAAAAGAAGCTAGCCACGGGACGACTGGAACGAGAAGGCTGAAGGACAGACACGACGAACTCTACGATTCACGACGAACGACAGATGCTAAGAGCACAAGTTCGGAACACCGCTCTGAGCGAGATAAGGGCGCATAATCAGGTCATGACTGAGAGAGAAGAAAAGGCTCCCTGTAAATCCCGTGTCTACCTAAATCTCCAAAAGATACGCTTTTTTTCAAAAATCCCAGGACTCCATTCGTATGCTCGTCGCGTTTATTGACCGTTGGTGGTCGACTTCTTGCCCTGTCTTCTGACTCTGACGGCCTCGGCGAGGTCCTTGAGGACATCGACGGTTGTCTCCCAGCTGATGCAGGCGTCGGTGATACTGACACCTCTCTTGAGGCCGGAGGGACCCTCGGCAGGAACCTTCTGAGCACCCTCGTTGAGGTGGGACTCGATCATGACACCAACGATACCCTCCTCGCCGGCGCGAAGCTGCTCTGAGATGGTCTTTGCGACCTTGGGCTGGTTGCGGTGGTCCTTGAGGGAGTTGCCTGGAGTCATTGTCAGTTTTTGGCTCTCTCGAAATAACAAAGTCAGGTCGCTTACCGTGCGAGCAGTCAATCATCATGACCTCGGGCAAGTTCTTCTTGCCAAGGGCCTCTCTGCACTTCTTGACGTTCTCAGCGTCGTAGTTGGTACCCTTGGTTCCACCTCTGAGGATGACGAAGCAGTCCTTGTTTCCGGCGGTCTTTGTGATGGCAGCAAGACCCTGCTTGGTAACACCCATGAAGTAGTGCTTGGCAGCAGCAGAGCCAATGGCATCGACGGCGACACCCAAGCTGCCGTCGGTACCGTTCTTGAAGCCCATGGGGAAAGACAGACCGGAGGCAAGCTCTCTGTGCAGTTGCGACTCAGTGGTACGGGCGCCAATGGCACCGAGGGAGATGAGATCGGCAAGGAACTGAGGAGAGATTGTGTCGAGCATTTCGCTGGCAATGGGCATGCCCTGGCTGGTCAGGTCGCAGAAGAGCTGGCGAGAGACGCGCAGACCCTTGTTGATCTTGTAGCTCTCATCGAGGTCGGGGTCGTTGATGAGACCCTTCCAGCCAACAGTGGTACGGGGCTTCTCGAGGTAGGCGCGCATGATGATGCAGAGGTCTTGCTCGAGCTCGTCGGCGAGCTTCTTCAGACGGCCGCAGTACTCGATGGCAGCATCGGGGTCGTGGAGCGAGCAGGGACCGACCATGACAAGAAGACGGTCATCTTGCTGGTGAATGATTGCCTGGGCTTCGCGACGGCCCTTCTTGACGGCGTCGAGAGCGACCTGGGTAGCGGGGATCTCGGAGGACAAAAGTTCGGGAGAAATCAGAGGATCGTAACCCAAGACGCGGGTGTCGTCGTTCTGCGACTCGCGGAGTTGCTGCTGAGCATCGATGTTGGGACCGGCCATGTTTGCTGTGAATATTGCGTGTGTAAAGTGGATGGTGGGGGTTATGACTGTATAAGAAATGCTGAAAAGAAATCGAAATCGGGCCGCCTTCAAAGCCGATGGCGGCTCTAGGTCAGCCAGCTCACGTTTCTTTGTTCTGGCCGCACTTCCGTTCAAGCCACAGCACGGCACTCAGTATTACCCCACAGTAAACAATACAAGCATCCTCGATCGTACCTTCTTGATGGCACGTCCATGATCCATCTGCTCTCACTAGTGCCTGCCTGACCTGGGCCATGAAACACGCTCGCTGACTTCCTCAACCTTCACCCGCATGCTGGCCCATGTCTCCCCATTCCCTCTGCACCTCTCATATCACCAGCCGTCCACGTTCACAAGCTGCACAGAAGCCCGCCCGTTATGTTCTCTTCGCTGTCCCACAAACGTCGGCACGATGATGACGACGATGTCATGTCCATGCATCACGACAAGGTATCACCACATTCCTCAGTTGTTATAATTTTGTGAAGCTCACGTCCCTTAAGAGACTGCGTCACTCTGCTGGACTCGATCATGGTGTTTTCGATTCAAACTCACATGTCGAAGCTCAATCTATACCTGGTGCTATGGACGATTCCTCAGCTTCTACCATAGGCGAAACCGACTCGTCCGATGACATGGACATGGAAATGAGAGACGACTTCCAAATGGACTGCTCTCAATCTCCAGAGCAGCCATCTTCATGGATACTTGAAAACACCCCACTTCGGAACCCTCGGATGGCACTCAATGAAAAAGGCATGCGAGTGCCAACTCCGATTGCACCGCTGTATACGCGTCCAAAGCCCTCTCCGTTACAAGGTAACACCACTACCAGTAATGCCTACGCCCCTTCCACATCCATGCGTGCTCGTCTGGCTGGTCCGAGAGAACGTTTCCCATCGCCCATCTCAGAAGATGAACCTCATACGCCGACTACGGCTACTGGAAGCCAATTTTCTATGTTGACTGTTAGCGACATGGACATGGACACTGAATTGACTCCTCGAGCTCCTCCTCCACAAACGCCAGAAGTGCATGTCCGCAAGCAGCGACAACGAAGTGGTGCTTTCACGTCTCCGCGAGATCAAGATACTTCGAAGAAGTTCTCTATGGGTTATCGCGATGATTGCGATAAGTGCCGGAATCGCGTACCTGGTCACATGAACCACTTCTCAAGGTAGCTGCCATCTTATTCTTGTTCTTTCTCTTTGCATCAGGCCGTCATACAGGTTCATGGATATACTGGCGTCAAAGGGATTTCTTTTCCGGCACAAATGGAGTTTTGGGAACATTTTTACATATGGAAATATGAGAGTGGCACTTGATGCACTCCTGAATTTAGAAACTTGTCTGTGAGTATAGCTCTGATGCAACTTCTTTTCGTTCTTCTGTTGTCATCTCTCGACCTCATGCTCTTTTGCGATATTTCAGCCCGTTGGTTACTTCTTGCTGGAAGCAGCCTCGTCGTTCTTGGCAGCGTGGTCTTTGTTCTCCTCCTCGTCTTCTTCTTCCTCACCTCCCTCGCTCATCTCCTCGACCTCCTGCTGGTTGCCACTACCGTCGGCATCACCCATGCGCTCCTCGGCGGTGGGGTGCTGACGCACAGCCAACGACACACTCTGGTAGGGGAAAGGGGTACCGGACGCGTTGATGGGCGTCCAGACAGAGGGACCAGTGAACCCACGCCAGAGGTGTGGGGGCGAGATGGGCAGGGTCTCGTCGTAGAAACCACCGGGGGCAGAAGCTTCCACTGCTGCTGCAGAGGGTGCTGCAGCAGGGTCGTCGGGAGTGACGAGCTTGCCGTGTCTGGTGCGGCCGTCGTCTCTGAGGTACATCTATCACGTCTCAGCAGTGATTCATCTCGTCAAAGACCTCAAACACTTACGCCCTTGCCGTTCACCATGACCTTGTCGTAGGTGCACTCGCGACCGGCATCGACGCAAGTGGAGCAGGGTGTGCCACGATCGCACTTGATGCTGCACAGGTGGCACTGTCTGCAGCTCTGTAGGGGAGGCATCTTCTTCTGCAACGCGATTACCAGTCTGCTTTGACTCCTGGTGATCATCGTAGATCTTTGTTTGATATACTTACTGGTTGTTGGGGGCAGGAGAGCGTATATATGCAGCGCTCGCGGACCTGAGTTGGCACGACACTAAACCATAATCTCTTTGTTTGAAAGAAGTCTGAAACATATTTATAGCTTTGCGTGGGAGTGCCGAGATGTCTTGCTTAGTCGGCGGACCTGGATTTCTATGAGGTGTCGCGGTTCAAATCACTGAGGTCTCAATGAGTTTGAGATGTATTGCTTTTCGCCTTTTGTATTGGCTCAATAGATATAGTGCTTTGTTGTCTAAGCATTGTAGATACCCGAGGGCAGGCCACTCATGTACCTTGCTGGTGCCCTGCTGGGTGCCTGATCTTCTCTTCTACGCGATCTCGATGCTTTCCTCCAAATGGACATCAGTTGTTGGGAGTCTTGTATATTGTCACAATAACGTCTGCTTTTCAGCACTAGTTCTTAGGAAACAGTGTCTCCGTGGTATCTCCACTGGAAATGGCTTCTTTTCGAAATTCTTTTTGCATTTTTGCGATCATGTAATTTCGAGAGCGTATGATTGAGGTCGGCTCTATAGATTTCATTTTCCAGAATCTTAAAATGTAGATATTGACCCAACGACACATACACGTACATGATCGTCAATACTATCCATTGGAGCTAAGGCTTTTACATACTACCAGCAGGTACTAGAGGGACATAGTGTCAAGATGAGGTAGTTATCAAAGTTTTCGTGAAAACAATGCTTGTTTAGGGTATGACCCTGACTGTATACACCCTCTAGAAGAAACAGGAATCACCAACAGAAACCCAACAACGATCATTTAGAAACAACAGAATGTATATACTCTTGTCTATTTTCTATCCACAGCACTTGCTTTCCTACCCAGTTTCTCTAAACAGTAAAACTAGAACTTCTACTTCTCAGCCTTGCCATCGCAAAGCTGTACAACAGCATACTTGCCACTCCAAGCCCACTTTCTAGCTCCACTGTCACCACCTCCGTTTTCTGTTGCACGAAGACGCTCATCTTCGCCCGAGGGAAGTCCGACTACGACGTCAGCTTTACAGGTGCGGAGAGCAAGTGTGCGCATGCCCGATCCAGGACCAAGAGGGCCAATGGCAGTGGTGAAGGGGGTAGTAGGATCCCAAGCAGCCTAGAATAACAATCAGTAACTTTTGCGTGGACTCCAGAGGTAAGAAAAATCCACTCACATCACCAGTCAACTTTCTGTAATTCAAGTCACCCTTGAAAATCACCAACTCTGAAGTCTTCAAGTCCTCAAACAGATCTCCAGCTGTGGAAGGAAGTCTCCAATAACTTCCACCTTCTGTCCAGAACTTGTTAGGGCGCAATACAATCTTTCCCTCTGCGTAAAGTTCACTCCAGTTTCCAAACAGCAGCTGTAAATCCTCAGCTTCCTGTTCAGAAAGTTTAGCAGGAGTGACGCCTTTAGCTTCATCATCTTCAGAAGGTGATTCATAGAAGTCTTTTGCGTTAACCAACACAGTAAGCAGGTCAGAGAAATCCTTAGGCACCACATCCGAAACAAACCAAGGGATATTCTTGGGATGCAAGACTACAGTAGTAGCCAAACCAGCTTGCAACAGGTATCCAGCAAGGATGACATCGACGAAAAGTTCGAAACCAGCATTGTCGAGAACGATATCCACACGGCGTTCTTTGGTTCCTTGCTTCTTGGCTGCATGCAGAAGCTCAAAGGCTTGCTCAAAATCATTGGCAATAATGTTTTTCTCCGCAGCTTTTCTAGCTTTAGAACCCTGCAGTTTTTGAATATCCTCATAGGTGAGATTGGTAAGCAGCGACAAATCAGTAGCATTGCCCCAAAGACAAATCTCGCACATCTCAGTAAAGAGGATTTTCTCAGCTGCTGTGCGGTCCTCTTCAGATTGCGAAGAGGAAGACTTGGAGGAGGAGAGTTGTTTGGTGAGTTCGTTGTAGCGAGATGCAAGTTCCAGGACTGCAGGACGGGAAGAGCGGAATGTGGACATCTTTTGCTTATTGAAGACGTCGTAGTTCTTCCAGTTCTTGGAGAGTTTGAAGAGAGTGGCCATGCGGCGGTAGAGGTAGCACTCGGAGAACAGCCATGGTACGTTGAACCATTTGGGGTTGTCGAGTTGCTCTAGCTCTTTGTTGTATCTCTCAATGTCACCTTGTCCGTCATCGGCAAGAGGTCTTTTCGAACGTCAGTATCGGGGCATCTCCGAAGACTTAAGGCGTGTACTCACGTAAGTTGGCGATCGTGCTGCAACTCATACTTGAGCTTGGCGAGCTCCGAAACAATGTTCTTGCCCTCGGTCTGCTTCTCGGAGTCTTCAGTCTTGCCAATTGCCTTGTGCAAGTCATCGATGGCACCTGTCTGATGCAATTGTTAGAGCGTGATCATTGAAGCCTCATTTTCGAAGCTTGTTCCATGTCTCTTGCGCTCCACAGAATCGATTGGTAGTAGTCGTCTGAACGGTGTGTGGTCTAATCGAGAAGGTCCTGTCCATCACAGTCGCTTCCTCCCAACACTTCTGATGGATAGAAAGCACACAACCGGACAGACCCACATCGCACCAGAGACAATGGTATCGATGTTTTTGACGAGACAAAGATGAGGATATCCAGTAATACTCACAAGAATAACAGGCCAGCGATCGCGCGCCGAAATGTACGCGAAGGAAGTCTTGTCCGAAGTCTGGTAAAGAGCTGCATGTCCAATCAGCATCACTGCATCGGCAAAATCGACAGATCCACTCACGCGTCTTAGTATCGAACTCCATGGTTGCGATTGATATGTTACGAGAACCTCAAAACGAAAAAGGTGTGGAAGTGAAATCTATTTGTTGGTTTGATGCGAGCATCAAAGCCATGCTGTGTCATCGAACAGCTTCGGCTACGCTAGCCTAATCGGTTCTAGCTAAATCTGTTGAACTGCCGCGTTTATGCGGCCCGTGTTTCTCTGTTTCTCTGTTTCCCGCATTTTTCAAGCCAGCAAATTTCGCTCGCAAAAAGTTTGGTCGCCATTGCGATCAACAACGGTGAAACAAGATTGCTCGATGCAAGCACCAGCAAAAGAAACATGGAGTAGCTGGGAATCGAACCCAGAACCTTCTCCACTCAGTAATGCTCGAAGAGCAATGCTAAGAAGATGTCATACCACTAGACCACAACCCCATTT
>SWBL01000403.1:0-41091 GCA_024195585.1 Aureobasidium sp. EXF-3400
CCATTGTTGCTCATCGAAAGTCTCTCTGCATGTCTTCAAACTATTGGAAAAGCCTCTGCCCGGATGGCGGGTATCCATGTTGATCGGTGGTGTGGAGTCAGCGAAAAAGTCTCGCCAAGCGAGCCGACACTTGGTTGCCGTGGTCGACGAGCATGTTCGTGACGGCAAGATCAGGGCAAAAGGATTGAAGTGGTGTGTGGTTGAACGAGCAGCGAAAGAAAAAGCAATCTTGGTTCATCTGCAGATGAGTTTGCAAGATTGAGGTGTAAGAGAGGCCGATTCCAAAACAGACCACCGGTGAGACGATGGATAACTGGTGAAACGGATAGTATGAGGCTCAATTTCAATACGGGGTGTATTAATAAATATGATCGAGGCTTGTTCAAATGATGCCGATCTAATGTAAGCATATCTAGTTTAGCCTTTTGTGGAGAAATTAATCAGGACTTTTGTACAGGTACAGTACAAAATATGGAGAAACGGATGTAACATGCTATTCTATGTCTGTTGTTGATCGCGTGGCTTCTTGGTGAAATTCAATTCTTTCTTCTTCTGCACTTGATCGTGTTGGGATTCTCATCCAGGGTGGGTTTGGTAAGGTGCATTACCGGCAGAGGTTCGTTGCTCGAGAAACTGGTCGTGGAAGAAAAGCGTCGGCCAAAACTTCCAGTCGCAGTGGTGTGGCCGCGCCTTTGTATGACGGCATATGCAGTCTGGAAAAGTTGAATGCATGTGAAGGGAAGAAAAAAACTGTCGTCCCTTTCACGGATGCATAGCAGGCTCCAGATGGTGGAACGATCGTCTATCAAAGTTCAAAGCAAGGACAGCCTGACTGGGTATAAGTCAACGCAACTACATACTTGGGAGGCGCAATATGTCATCTTGATATGCAAGCTGCGGGCCGTGGTGAGAACTCGCGAAGCCTCGTCGTACGGCTTGACGGCTTCGCTCCGCCGAGTCAATCGACAGCCACTGTGCATTGGCGACAAAGAGAACGAGGGAAAGAACATGCAGAACGGGCAAGGATATGATAACAACCACACGATCCGCACAGAGTTTGAATCTGTGCGTAATCCCGTGGAGGGAAAGCTCACCGACGCTTCGTTGTTGAGAACTTGGGCTGGGACCATGGTGCGAGTCGTCAGATCGAAAATTCTCGTCGGCCGTCTGCATATACTACATATAAATCTGCATTATTGTATCTAGACAATCGACCCGCCGGATGTCAGGGCTGCGAATGGAATTGTTTGCTATCTCCAAGACCGAAAAGCGCCGAGCGTGACACACCTTCTCGATCCATCCAACGGACGACTTTTAACGAGATTGTTATTGGAGGATGATATTGGGTATTGCATTTGATTGCTCCCGTAGAACAAGCGCGTAGGCATAATCTCGAGCATATAACTCATTACGAGCATAATAGCGATCGCCTGCGGATAGAGTAGCTCAGGGGTAATTTTGGTTTGCACGTGTGAAGCAGATTATGAAATTTGGATATGCTTCGTATATAGAAACACGCCGTGAGACGCGTTTCGAGCGCGATGATGGTGCGCGTATTTGACGGAGACTTTCAAACGGCGTTAAAGTGGTTGCATGTGCTTGGGGGACGATCGGAGTGCCGCGGCAGGCAGGCAAGCAAGCAGGGGGAGCGACAGGACTCTAAAACAGTAATCCAGCGCAGTTGTGGTGCAGGAAGATTGGCGGTTGCTTTCAAGGTTCTGGGGTATAAAGGAGTTCAATGATGCAGATTGGCGCTGACGAACAATGGCTCATTGGTGGGAGAGCCGGCAGACCGGGCGGAGCTGATATCTCGTGCTCGCCAACGAAGCTTGTTCCTGCACTACTGAACGCGTAGGAAGCAGAAAGTCGACAGCAAATGTTTCGTGACGGTTGCAGAAGGATGCAAGATTGGCTGGGGATTGTCGTCAGGCCCTCGTCAGGGAGGCACCTGTCGCATGTCGCATGTTGGGCGGTTGCTCAAGCCGAAATTCAGCATTGATGGAGGCTAAGCAGCCTCAATTTCATGTGATACGTTTGGATCTACTCGATAATGTTGGCAGGCATTTGCTTGCCGCGAGCTGCGTGTTTGTGCGTGTACACAGACGAACAAAGTATGGTAAAGGGCGTTGTGCCCGAGACTCAAGTCAGACGATCGGGGAGGATAGTGTTTGAGAGGCCGGTATCCTGACAAGCGTCGGGAGCGTGTATGGAACCGGTTGATCAGAAGCATTTATGTAGTAGCCAACGTACCAACGCTTGGACGCTCGACGCTAGCGGCTAGAGTGGCTTCAGCCAAGATTTACAGACCAGGCCGACTGAGCCATCTCCACCAGGAGGCAGAGGGCAGAGTACCGACGACGTCTTACTGCTGGACACGACGTCTGTCCGAGCCTGTCGATTCTTCTTCTCCCTCCTCCCTCGCTCCCTCTCTCCACCTCTTCCCAACCCTACTCTTCCTCGCAAGTCAATGGAGCTTTGATAAACGGTCACCGCTTCCAAACGGCTTCCTCTCATACCTACTCCTACCTCCCTCCAGCCCCTCCCACAGTCGCTCGTCGTATAACCCTCGACCTCGACCTGAACTGAAGCCTTGTCGACTCTCACCACCCGACCACCACCTTTCGACATCAGGCCCCCGTCAAACTCTTCGACACGACCACACCGTCGCTGCCGCCTAACCCCTCGACCTCTCAAGCCGCCCCGACCTCTCCTCTTCGTTGAACGCAGAGCTGTGGACGGCCTCTTCGCCTCGTCTCGTCAGCCTTGACAGCTTGCATCTCATTTCGACCTCGAATCGAGTCTTGATCAGTACGAGGTGAGTGAGCATTGCTCAAGCTATTCGTCCATGCCCCTATTGTCTACCCTCCCCCTTCTCTTAATATAACAGGTCATGATCTCGATCAATCTGAAACATTGATGAGGAGCGGTGAATGTTGGTGAGAAGAGACGGATGTGCGGTCAGACTGGAAGGATAAGGAAGGAGTAAGGGGGAAGTACACCGAAGGCTTCATGTGCACAACCACAATCCAACACATCAAAGAGGAAGAAAAGACCTTGTTCTTGCTGGTCGACATATCAATGGTGCCCTTCCTGTTCATTCATGGTCAGCAATGAAGTCTGCCTCAAGCATGAAAAGCTAAGGCAAGAACCCTCATATGAACTACCTTGACGGTTCGACCTTGCGGCTTCCTCTTGCGTCACCATGAAGAATAATATGGAACAATACCATTTTATACAATGGAGCACCGGCACAATATACAACACTTCAACAGTGTTGCGTCGACACGAGTACTGAGCGGGGTCTTTGCGTTCCATGGTCGTCAAGGCATGGACACTTCCAGAAGCCATCGCGCTTGCATTCTCGATGCCAGTGAGCTGGTTAGGTCGTGTCTCATTCCCAAATGGCTCCTTCCCTATCCTTCCGGCTTATCCTCGGCAATTGCCTCGCCGTCACCTGTATATCTGGAATCCTCAGTCATGACTGACGCACTTCTGAAGCTGCATTCACTAATCTCAAAACATCACAGCTCTTTCAGCAACCATCTTTGATTTGACTCGCCTTTCCAACTCAGTCTCTTCAAGACCAGCTCTCTCTGGTAAGTTCTTTTTCCATAATTCATCAACATATTTCCCTCCCTTGCAGCGCATGTGCCTTTCATCATTGACCCGGGAATGACTGACATTCCCCAGATCTATCTGCGAACTCCAAACCCAGCCAGGTCGACGCGCTCTCATTGGAACTGGTAGAGTCGTTGATTCGTTCTCTACGCCTGTAAGATCGGGCAAGTACCATCTGCGGCATTCCGATTTCCACTCGACGTCCAAGCCTCAATTCGCAAGGGATTCACTTCTCTGCGGTTTGCCTCGCTGCCACCCATTTCCCAAGGTATGTGCAATATTCAGCTCGGACGCACGCGTCTCCTCTCCGCTTCTAGTGCTCATTCATACAGGCTCTCTTGTAGACTCCTTATACCTGCATCTTTCGAGCCACTCAAAGGCAGTCAGACCAGACATTCAGGACCATCTACAACATCCCTCATCCATCCAACTAATTACAGTCCTTCTATTGCATTATCACCAACACTGTGCAATTTTCTGTGTCTACACTCAAGCAACCAGTGTTCATACACCATTCACTCATTAATAGATTCTAACCCGTCAGTCCTGGCGAATTGACCAACCAATCTCTCCCACCAACTTTGCATCGGCAACATGGCTTCCACAAGAGTACAACCCAATTACGGCTACTGCGAGACCTTCTTCGTGGAGAGCTATGAAGACACAGATGGCATGTTCGCTAGAGCGGCTGCTGAGCGGGAGAGAGCACGTGCAATCGCCAAGGTCCAACAAAAGCACATGGCTGCCGACCTCTCTCGTCTGACGAGCAAGCTATACCTGAACGATGTGCTTGACCACATGGAGGTCATGGAGGTAAGATGTTTTGGCTCGTCATTCTTTGGACGCATATACTGACGCCCAACAGGCCGAGACGATGCCGGACATCAACTCCATTGAGATCCAGACCGAGATTCAATGGTTCATGCGTCCCTACCTCCTTGACTTCCTCCTCGAAGCTCACCACGCTTTCCAACTGCTCCCCGAGACTCTCTTCCTCGCTGTCAACCTCCTCGACAGATACTGCTCGAAGCGTGTCGTCTACAAGCGTCACTACCAACTGGTGGGATGTGCATCCTTACTCATTGCCGCCAAGTACGGCGACCGTAAAGAGCGTGTGCCCACCATCAAGGAACTGAAGTCGATGTGCTGCTCGCTCTACGACGACGACATGTTCACACAAATGGAATGGCACGTTCTGCAAACACTGAACTGGATCATCGGTCACCCGACCGTGACTGGCTTCCTTGAGATTGCTCTCTCCGAGACAGCAGCCGATGCTGAGGTGCAGAACATGGCTACATACATCTCCGAAATGGCTCTCTACCACAAGGACTTTATCCCCGTGCTGCCTTCGGTCATGGCCAGATCGTCGCTCGCTCTTTCCCGCTACATTCTCGGTCGTCCCCAGGTTCACCACCCAGAGTGGGCTGCCAGATATGACTCCAACGTCGTAATGGACTTGTCAAACCAGCTCTCGCGTCCTTCGCAGGCTCTGTTCCGCAAGTACTCGTCCGCTCACCTGTCGAACGTTGCCACCACCCTGGAGCAGTTCTTGCAACGCCAAAACCTCATGCAACAACAGCAACAGGCCGCCTCGCAACAACCATACCCTTCGCCGGCCCAATCCACACTCGACGTGCAGCAAGTACCAGGAGCCATGATGACGCCTCAGACCCCCCAGAAGCCTGTCTACGCTTCAGTCCCCATTGGTGTTCTCACGCCTCCCGAGACTCCGGAGAAGGATTTCTACGACAACTCGAGCTACAACGTGAACCAAAACCTGATGCACCGTCTTCATGCATGCTCAAACGTGACTTCCGCTCCGGGTCACTCGTCATACCAGTACAGCTCATACCCGACATCATACCCGTCACAATGAGTTCCCCAAGTGCTTCGTACACACTCATGACGCTCCATGTTCTTCTGTTGTAACAACATGTATCAGCCCGTCCCCCCGCACCCTTAAGCTTTTTCATCATTGCATTGCAAGCGTTTCTCATAAATTAGTACTCTTTGCTCTCAGCGTTTCTTTTCTCACCGTCCATCATCATCTGATGGACAGCATCTGCACATTATTACCTCAAACATAACTTACGACGGCCGCAAATACATGCAACAGAAGGTTGCAATTCAGAAAATCCCGGGAGCAAAAAAAAAACTTGCTTAACGATGGTGGTTGCTGTTGGACGAGTCTCGCTTTTGACTCGTGCTTGTTGCTCTTTCTTCTCTTTTGGCCCGCAAGAGGCTTCATACCAAATTGCAAATTTTCTTGGAGGAGGGGATACCACTTTGTCTGCCTTTTCCTCTTCAGTCTCTCTCTTATTTCCTCCATACCCAATTAAAGCCCAGAGGCTGCATAACACAAAAAGCAGATGTGTTTCTTATACAAAAAAATATTTCTTCCAACCAACAAATTTTCGTTCTTGTGTGACTCTGGCCATAATAGCAACGTGCATCGGGTGTCCTCTGCCGGTTGTAGTTTGTTTGCCTCCTTGCTTCATGTAACTTGGTCCATCTTTTTGCCATTCTCAACAAGCTACATGCGGGTTGAGCGGTTGACAGATACGAGTACACGACAGGATATGCACGCACGCTTAAAGTTGTGGCTGTCCTACTTTCACGTGATGGTGACACAGAAAGTACAAGAATCTGGTTCATGGACACAAGTGCAGGGAAACCTTGCGTCGAGGATTTATATATCTAGCTTATGCAACAGACCCGCCATGTTCCAGGCTTCCAGCAACACAGCATTCTCTTTACAGCAAGGCCGACAGCAGCAGAGTTTTTCCCTCTTTCGATTTGCCTCTTTGGCGTTCACCGCTACCGTCATGCGACATGTTGACTCCAGAAGTCTAAAATGGTCTGAGCGACGACATCGGCATCTGTAACTGGAAGTTCGTGGCCACCGTCCATCACACGGATGTCGACTGCATCTCTCAGCACTTCCTTTGCATCTTCACACATCTCGTCTGCGATGACCACGGTATCGTCTTTGCCCAGCAGCAGCAACACTTTGCCTTCGAGAAGACGTTGGTCGGCAGGAAGCAGTTGCCTTGCAGCAATGGATTTCCAGGAAGAGTGTTGAGCGCTTACGGGCGCGTGTTGGATGCTTGAGACAAAGGCAGGCACAAAGCCAGCGTGATGCGTGAGTTGCCAGGATACGACGTCCGCTATACTGACAGAAGGTCTGCGTGCGGAGATCTGGGCGGAGGAATCACGCATGAGTGCTGGGTGAGATGGTGCTTCTTCATCTACGGCTTTGGTGGCAGTGACCTTGTCGTTATCATTGACATTTTGGGATGATGTTGGAGCACTATCGTTGCCGCCGAGACGTCTCCAAACCAGATATTCGACTAATCTGCGAGGGAGGAGTCCACCATAGAGAAGCTTGCTCGTCCAATGGATGCGTTCAGATCGCATCAGTCCCGCCGGAGCGATGAGGATAAGAGACTCGACCAGGTTCGGAAAATGGGAAGTAAACGATGCAGCGATACCTCCACCCAGCGAGTAGCCGATCAGACCAAATCGATTGCAATCTCCAGTCCAGCTTAACGGAGATGAGGAGAGAACCAGTAGAATTTGTGTAGTGAAAAGTTGGATGTCCTGAGGTTGAGCAGCGGGGTCAGGCGTTGAGGAGAAGCCACGGCCGAAAAGATCTAGACATTTTATCGTCAGCCAGGTCTTGATTCAGTCATGTATAAACAGTAGTATGATGTGTCTGCAAGTGGATGATAGCCCCTGCCGATGCTATGTCGACGATGTTGGTGGTATGACCCTGTTCGTGGAGATATTCCATCCTCAACATCGCTGAGGACTCATTATCCGCATCCTACCATCGTCAAAGTCGTATTTACCATGGCATTACAGCGTTAGGGGGATCTGAATAGGCTTGGTACTTGTGTTGCTGTTTCATGACCTGATTGTCTTCTTCTCTGGGGCTTGGACCTTAGGACGATTGGGGAAATAGAGATCTCACTCACCAAACATCATCACACGACAACCTTTCTGCGCCAACTCATCTGCCAACCCACTCAAAGCTATACATGGAGTACTAATGCCATGTACCAGCAATACTTTCTTGCCATCTTCTGGTCCCCACTCGTATACCCGTATACTGCCAAAGGGAGTCTCGACATCTCTTGCTCCTTCTAGAGCACCAGGATCATAAGGTAGCCTCTTTTGCTGTTCCTTTGTCAGAGTTCTTTGTATTAGTGGTAGAGGAGAGTCGATAATCCGGCATGGTGCATGTACGTTGTTGCGATACTGTGAGGTCAAGAGTGCAGTAAGTCCCGCAGACGCCACAGCACCTATCGAGAGCAACTTGAGATCTCTGGCCGTGACCTCCATTAGTAGCCAGCAATGAACAACAACACAAGATGTATCTACAAACTTATGGGGATCTCAAACATGGTGCTTGATGTCGTTCGCTCTCATGGAACATCTGTAACCGAGAGATGCCGCATAATACCGAGGCTTTGCCGCTGACAAGGAAGGAGGACAACAGTGATCGCCAGTAGGGCGTCTTGGTAGGCATACGTGATAACAGCTGTGGTTCGAATCCTACATACCAGAAATAACCTACACTCTTTCCTACAAGATATACAAGGTGAAATCAAACTTACCAGAGAAAAATGGCTCAAACATTCGACGTTACAGCTCTCCGCAAGCACTTTCCCGCTCTGGACAAGAAGCAGATTTACTTTGATAATGCGGGCGGAAGTCAAGTCATTCAAGAAGTCATCGATTCGGTCTCTGAATATCTGTCCGGCACGAATGTTCAGCTCGGTGCTTCTTACCCAGTAGCTCAAAAATCAACCAATCTTTTCGCAGCAGGAAAGGATGCCGTTGCTAAGTACATCAATGCCACATCGGACGAAGTTGGTAAGCATTAGAAAAATGACACCAAGTTGTGATAACTAGAGCTAATTTTGTAAAAGTGCTCGGCCCGTCAACGACTCAACTGTTCCGCAATCTCTCCCTGGCACTTTACGAGCATCTGACACCTGGTTCGGAGATCGTTCTGTCCAAGCTAGACCATGAGGCAAACGTAGCTTCGTGGCTGCAGATGGCCGAGTGGAGGAATCTGACTGTGAAATGGTGGGATGCACCCGACAAGCAGAACCCCAAACTCGAATCTTCTGTCTTGAAGACTCTGCTCTCAGACAAGACCAAGCTAGTCTGTTGCACACACACAAGCAACATTCTCGGCACCATCAGCGATATCAAGCAGATCGCCAAGACCGTCCACACCATACCCGGTGCCTTGCTGTGCGTAGATGCAGTGGCTTATGCACCACACAGACAAGTCGATATGCGAGACTTGGATGTCGACTTCTACTGCTTTTCATGGTACAAGGTTTATGGTCCACATATCGCCATGCTCTATGCAAAGCAGTCGAGTCAATCCAAGCTGCAATCTCTTGGTCATTACTTCAAAGGTTCGGCTTCGTTGGAAGACAAACTCGGTCTCGCAGCTGCTAATTACGAACTCACGGCATCCGTCCCCAAGGTTTGCGAGTACCTATCGCGGATTCCTTGGCAAGCAATCGCGAGTCATGAAGAGAAGTTGCAAGGTATTTTGATTGACTACCTCAACTCGAGAAGCGATGTCAAGATCTGGGGCGAGCCCGTTGCAGATGCTGCAAAGCGCGTTCCCGTGATCAGCTGGACCGTCGATGGACGCAGCAGCAAGGACATTGTCGAGGCTGTCGAGGCAAAGAGTGATTTCGGCTTCCGCTGGGGTGCTTTCTATTCGAACCGCTTGGTCCAAGAAGTCTTGGGATTGGATCCTGTGGACGGTGTCGTCAGAGTCAGTCTTGTACACTACAATACTGGTAAGGTTTCGATGCATGTGTGTGTGAATTATTGTGCTAACGAATACACAGAGGACGAGATCAAGCAGTTTGTAAAGGTATTGGACGAGGTGCTCTCCAGCTAGGTTGCTCAATACCTGTAGGTGTTGAAAGCATATATGTATGCAAATTAAGTGGGTGTTATACCACATTCATAAAAAGACTTTCCAATTCCAAGTCATTAAGACTACTCCAAACAGTGTATCGATGCTTCGTGATCGTCGGAAAACGGTCGTGAGATATATTATTCATGCAATCGTGTAGAGCAAGGCGTGCCTACAGCCTCTCAGCCGGCTGCTCAATCTCGCCAATAACACTTTTCAAAATATCAGGGACGATTTGGGCAGCATCTCCTTCGAAGAACCAATCATTGTCTCGCAGCCCTCCAGCGGGCTCATCTGCACGGTCAGCGTTGATGACGGCGACTCTGGCTCCTTTGGCTCTCGCATGGTCGACATAAGCAGCAGCAGGATAGACGCTGGCACTTGTGCCAATGACCATGATCAGGTCGATTTTTGACGAGTCGTTAATGAAGTTGTCGACGGTGTTGAGTACCTTGCTCGGAAGAGACTCGCCGAACCAGACTACTCCGGGACGCAAAAGGCCTTCATGGCACTCTGGGCATTTTGGTAGATCTGATAGCTGGACAGAAGGCAGGTGAACTTGTGCGTCTGCTATATCCAGCTCTTTCTGATTTTGTTTGGCGTGCAAGGCGTCCGAGACAGCATATCGAGCCTCTTTAGTGGTAGGATCTGATTCGTCGATGGGAATCTTGAGGGCTGGTACGATGGGATCTGTAAAATTTTGGGCGTGATATGAACAGTAGAAGGAGGTGCACTTGACGTTGAACAGACTGCCATGAAGCAGTTGAAGCTTTTCTGGAGGATGTTTTGCGCGCTGGGATAGACCTGACATGTGGAGTTAGTTTTGGAGAAGATAGTAGCAGAAGGTGGGCGTACCGTCGACGTTCTGGCTGAGAGCGAGGAAGCCCGGGTGTTTCGTCGCCAAGTCAGCCAGAGCGAGGTGGGCACGATTTGGGCTCGCCTTAAGAGCCATATGGCGACGGTAACTGTAGAACTGCCAGACGAGTGCTGGATCGCGGCTGAAAGCCTCAGGAGTAGCTAGAGAGGTGGCATCGTGAGTCCTCCAGAGACCTCCGGCACCACGAAAGGTGGGCAGTCCAGACGAGGCAGAGAGTCCAGCACCGAGTAAAGCCAAGATGCGCTTCGACGGCTGCAAATGAGCCGTGAAGCTTTCAATGTCCGAAGACATTTTCCGGATTCGTCCCGACGACACTTTGACGAGCAGATGGTTATACTGGAGCAAGTATGCGACAGGCGTCTGGAGCTGAGGCAGTCGTCGAGTACGAGGTCAAGGCACGGACGAGATGGGCAGGCACACGACGATAAGCCTACCTAACGAGGAAGGAAGTGACGTACAGAGGATCCCCGCAAAATTAAGGTTACAAGTGTCTGTGCTTCGGAGTTTGCGAACAGGGTCACCAGCTAACTTTAGCCCTGCCTTGATTCGTGAGAGAGAGGGAGAGAGCATCCTTTGTGAAGGACAACCCCGAGCATGAGAAGCTGTCGCACTCTATTGAGGGCTGTTTCAAGCCCTCGCCCTGCTCTATCGCTTACGAGGCTGTCATGCATACCACAAGTCTCCTGCCGTACTTTGGTCTCGGCTGCCGAGTTGCAGTTCGGCCAGCCTCTGCATGAGACACACCCGCATCTCATTGCGCCGGGTGATTGTAAATCTCCCTCGTCCTCCAAGAATCTTCCTAGCCACATGCTTACTCTTCTCCAACCTAGTGACTCCTGGAATTTCTGCTCTCGAGTACCACCAACGCCGCGCAAACCTCGCCAAAGCTCTTCCCAAGAACACTATCGCCGTCCTTGCTTCTTCTGATATCAAGTACCGCTCCGGTGCCGTCTTCTACGAATTCCACCAAGAACCAAACTTCTTCTATTTGACTGGTAATCACCTGTCACCGCCACCGCACAAAGAGATGGATGCTGAATAATCCTTCCACAGGCTTCAACGAGCCAGAAGCACTTGCTGTCATTGGTGGGTGCGTCGCAAACATGTCATACAAGACGGACTTCAGCTCATGAATCTGCAGAAAAGGGTGATTCTGACGTCGAATATACCTTTCACCTTTTTGTCCGACCCAAGGACGTCAAAGCCGAACAATGGGATGGTGCTCGAAGTGGTATCCAGGCAGCCTTAGACGTCTTCAACGCTGACGAGGTACCAATTCTTCTGTCGCTCATGTTCCTCTCAAACTAACCACCATCTAGGCCGGAGACATCAATCGTTGCCACACTATTCTTCCAGACATCATCGGCCGCGCCAAAGAAGTCTACACCGATCTGCTCGGCACTACAACCAAGTCCGCGTTCAAGAGATATTTCTCAAGCCTCAAAAAGGTCTCTTCGGAAGGCTTTGGCAAGTTGTTGCAGGAGAACAATGTCAGGCCTCTGAGACCTATTATGAACAACCTTCGTGTCAAGAAGAGCGAGGCCGAGATACTGAACATGAGAAAGGCTGGCCAGGTATCTGGTCGAGCATTCACCGAGACCATGAAGACGCCTATGAGCACTGAGAAGGATCTCTGGACCATGCTCGACACCGGTTTCAAGATCGGCGGGCTAGATGGCTCTGCTTATGTGCCCGTTGTTGCTGGCGGCAAGGTATGATGAGACCTGGGCTATGGACACACGAATTACTGACAAGCGACAGAACGGTCTGAGCATTCATTACACTCGCAATGATCAGACGCTCAAGTACGTGAAAAGAACACATGAATGAACTCTGTACTAATCAGCACTGTAGGGATGGCGAGCTTGTACTGGTTGATGCTGGAGGCGAGTACGGTGGCTACATCACCGACATCACACGCACATGGCCAGTCAATGGAAAATTCACAGATCCGCAAAGAGACCTATATGAGATGATTCTCAAGGTCCAGCGAAGCGTTGTATCGCTTTGTCGCGAGGATGCAGATCTTTCGCTTGACAAGCTTCATCGCATCACCGAGGACGGATTGCGCGATGGGCTCAAGTCTTTAGGCTTTAACATGGACGGCAATGTAAGTCTTGTGACGGCAATGTTTTGACTCGACGCAGCGCTAATATACGAAGGCTCTCGAGATATTGTTCCCTCACCATGTTGGCCATTTCATTGGTCTGGATGTTCACGACGCTCCTGGACATCCTAGAACAGGACGGCTGATAGCAGGAGAGTGTATTACAATTGAACCGTAAGTAGCTGATGAAAAGGAAGTGATGAGGCATCCGGTCGCTAACAATTGACAGAGGAATTTATGTTCCAGAAGACGAGAGATGGCCCAAGCACTTCCAAGGATTGGCAATTCGGATCGAAGACAGTGTGTGCATAACAGAAGAGCATCCTTATGTGTTGACAACAGAGGCAGTAAAGGAGGTTGTTGATATCGAAGCCCTCAGGCGTTAGGGGATGTTTACCAACAAAATAAAAGAAGTGGAACGCGCTAAGATTTGTACGGGCCTAATTAGTGCAGAATGATGTAGTTGCCGGGGCTGCATACAGATAGGCTTTCAAGTGACAAGTTGTGGATATGTGCAATGCTGCAGTGCAGGAGGATGAGCACAGCAAGACAGACGCAGCAAAGATCGAGGCGACTATCAGGCTATCATTAGGAATGAATTCAGAACAATACAAGCCACTAAAGGGTGTTTGAGGGCGAAAAAACCAAAGAGTGAATTGTGCGGGGAGTTGTGCATACAGTGTGAGTCGCTCGAACGCGCGAAGCTCGGAGCCTCATCAGCCAGGGAAAGAGCATGCACACATCAAAACATCCACATCCATCCAGACTCGTCGCGTTTGCAACTGCCCTCTGTCCATATTCGCTCCTTTCTCTTCTCCTGTGTTTGACCAACAGTCCTCGACTAATCCTCCAGCCTCCTCTCTCTTGTTACCTCGACAGCGCTGCCACAATGTCCCAGTAGAGCGCGTCGAGTCGCGTGCAAAGCCGTCCACACACAGAGACAGCACCACCAGCACACCAGCGATACATGGCCACCCTGTCGGCCCTGTCCAACATGTCCAGCAAGCGGCTTCCGCTGGCCAACAACTCGAATGCCGTCAACTCTCCTTTCCGAACCCTCCACCCCGTCTCTGGCAAGCGCTCAAGAGCCCAAGACCCGCGTGACGCTGGCCAACCTCCTCTAAAGAAACAAGTTCTTGACCACGACCACGATGAGAATCAACAACCGCGTTCTTTGATTCGCCAGTCACTGGCACAGCAAGAGAAGGACGCACAACTCTTCTTAAGAAAGCCTGGCAATGCTCCACCAACTGCCTTCGAAAGGAAATTGGCTGCCGCAAGGAAGCCCCCATCTGCACAAAAGCCACAGAGAACAGCCGACAGTCTCGAGAGCATTCGTCAATGGCAACGCCACTACAGAAAAGCCTTTCCTCAGTTCGTTTTCTACTTTGAGAGTGTACCCGATGACGTGCGGACAAAGGTTTCAAGGCAGATTCAATATCTTGGCGCCGTACGTTCTCTCTTTGTACATGTCTAGAATGTCATGCTGACCACAACCTATAGAAAGAGGAGAAGTTCTTCTCGCGTTCTGTCACTCATGTGGTCACGACCCGTCCCATCCCTCCGGAACTTGCCTCGACAAGTTTTGATGATGGTCATGCCTCTAAAAGCAACACCCACAATGCCTCCCTAAAGACCATCGATCCTTCTCTTCTTGACCGTCCTCAGGACTCGACCCTGACTGGTGCTCAGAAGAAGACTGCTGATCTTCTCGAAGCTAGTCTGCAAGGCCGTAATCACATTTCTAACATCCAGACGTAAGCTACCCCTTCGCTCTATCTTACTGTCTTTGCTAACCAACTGTCCCTCAGTCTTCACACCGTCGAGCCACGCAAGCTCGGTGTCCAAAGTAACGATGTCTTGTCCAAGGCTAGGGAGCTTGGCATCAAAATTTGGGCTTTGGAAAAGCTACAGCGTATGATGACAACCATGTTCGACACTGACACTGGTGAGCAACCTGATCAACAAAGGAACATCGCCTCAACCTTGCGCAGAGGAGAGAAAGCAGATTTGCAAACCCTGCTGCGTAACGAGAAAGTTATTGGTCCAGCCGACCGTGACCTTGCTGTCGCCGCCCAGGATTCTGTCCAATTCAGAGGGTACTATATCTACGTGCACGACATGGACGAAAGAACCCGGCCGGTCATGGTCCGTGATTACCCTAAGG
This sequence comes from Aureobasidium sp. EXF-3400, assembly GCA_024195585.1. NCBI lineage: Eukaryota > Fungi > Ascomycota > Dothideomycetes > Dothideales > Saccotheciaceae > Aureobasidium > Aureobasidium sp. EXF-3400. The sequence continues at coordinate 14,726 of SWBL01000403.1, forward strand.
TCACCCATAAGGAGGAGGGCAAGTGGCCACAATTTCGCCTGACCCCTATAGGAAGATGTCCATTTGTCGAAGACCCATCGCACACCAAGAAACTGCGCCTGGCAGAGGAAATGAAGGTCGCCGAGGCAGAGAAGGAACGCAAAATGGCCGCCGGTGTTCCAGTCACGCGCAGTCGGGCTGCTGCAGGTACTGGACATTCTCAATCCACCACGTCACAACCCAAAGAACAGATGGAGCCCAAAGACAAGACCGAAGCTGTCGATGATCATGTCAAGCCTCTGGACCCTCCCAAGGGCATTCCTAACAAAAGGCAGACCTCGATGGATACTGGTAGCATGCCAGCACTCTTCGGTAGCACCCAAGCCAACATGAGAGGCGCACCGCGTTTCATCGGCGGAGAACCTGTCGCATCTGGAGTCCAGCCCTCGAACATTACTTCCGCCATCCGCTCGCAGATTGTCTCATCGACCATTTCTTCGACAGCACCTGGAACTCGTAATGTTGGTGCGAGCAAAGAAATTACTGCTCTGAAGCGTAGAGCATTGGAGAGAGGTGCCAGCGCAAACTCTAACGAGCCCCTGCAGTCGTCTTATCTCACCGACATGCGCGCAGCGATCAATGGAGATCGTCAACAAGCACCGAGAGCGGCCAAGCGCAAGGCGCAAGAGACATTGGGACATATTCGTGAAGAAGGTGAAGAGGAGACAACCAAGTCTCGTCGTGCCCAGCAGGTCCGCAAGAAGGTGGTTGTAGAGCGTGAGATGAAGGCAGGATACTGTGAGAACTGCAGAGACAAATTCGATGACTTTGACGCTCATTGTCAGTCCCGCAAGCACCGCAAGTTCGCGATGGACAAGGGAAACTGGTCGCAGTTGGATGATCTGCTGAGTCAACTGGAACGCCCTCTGAAATAGAGGCGACCTACACATAACACCAGGTGTCAAATGCACCAGCAACACCGCCCACTCGTTGATTGATATCGATCAATATACTTAACCACACTACTGGATTCGTCGGTCAGCCTCAAACATGGATGGCTGTCAAGAGTCCGACACGAGACAAGATTCTATGTCATTTGATTATTGTCTGCTTTTTGGGGGCGTTTTATACCTTCTCATGGGGAGGCACATTCTGTTTTTATCATTGCATCGGCGGCAAGGAAAGAAGATTTCACGAGAGGAGAAAGAGAAAGAAGAAGCGTCCATTGTTTGCAACTATTGTGGTTTTACACTGTCGGCTGAACATGGAAAGAGAAGGAGCAAGGGAGACTGTGTAGGGTTCAGAGGCTGAGAGAGGATGTCGACCTTATACAGAGCATGGTAAGTGTCAGGTCCTGTCTTCTCTCCAATCTCCTTGTCTTTTCTGTTTTGAACTTGCATTGTACTTGTTTCGAGCGTTTGAAGAAGAACGACGATGTCAAATGTGCTCACGAGCGAGGATGTGACAGGGTACGAGAATGAACCAGTTGTTGGAAGTATTAGCTAGTTTAGTTCCTCTTCTTTCTTCTTTCGAGTCCTTTTAGGTAATACCAGGAATCACAAGAAGAACAAATTCCAAATGTAACATCAGACTACCTCAACTTAATATCATTGAGTATGCAGCAACGTGTATCATGTGCTTTGCCTGAATCCAGGCGTAATCCATCTCGAGAAACTGGTTATGAGGATCCTTTGGCGTTGGGCTGAATGAGGCTGGAATCAAGTCTATTCGGAACCTTGCATTATTATTACTTCTTGGGTCCTTGGCAGTGAGGAGAGTATCAAGATAAATAGAAGAGAGTGAGGTTGCTTGCACAACAGACCACAAATCACATCTCCAAACCACAACTGCCAACAGAATCAGCCATAGACATGCAAGAAAAAATATGAGAAGAGAATATGTCCACTGAGATTCGGAGTATGTGAATGATGATGAGGCTCTCTCTGGCCATGATGCATAGAAGAAAAAGAACTGTGTATTTTGATAGACACTAGATTGGCCGCAGTCCGAGGGGAGATGGCAGTAAAACCACAACCCTCACGAACCCTGTTCACTCTCCTTCTTTCTCTCAATCATCCTCACCAAAGTAAAATAATTAACCCTAGCCGTATCCTCAATCCAATACTCCAACGATCCAGTCCCTCTTACCCCTTCAAATTTTGGATCTAATATCCTATTCTGAACATCCTCGCTGATTCCAAGGTTTGTCATGGTTTCTCGGTCTGTAGACCCAGCAAACTTGGATGAGTTTATCATGATGATGTGGCCGTGGATGAAGGAGCAAAAGTCTTCGTTGTCTGCTGAGGGGATTGTGGAGGGCAGTTTGTACTTGGAGTAGGTGCTGAAGATGTGGGTTGCTGTTGCGTGGGTGAAGCCGATGAATTCGAGACCGGCGATGCTGTTGGCGACTGAGGGAAGCTTTGGAATGGAGGTTGGCATTGTTGTATCAAAGGACACTAAAGTGTTGGTAGAGGAAATGGTCAAGCAGCAATCAAGAGATATCTGGAGGGCCGGCTGAGAAGAATGTTGCTGGTCGAAGTACAGGATAGAGATGAGCTGTCATATGTTAGATGAAACTTTATGATGACTCTTACGCTGCTTCGGGCCACCATTTCACGTGGCGTGAGTGAGGAGCTATGCGCGAAATTTTAAACACAGATGAACGAGAAACAACGGATGATGTGTAGTGAAATGGAATCTAATGATTTCAATTGACTGTTGGGCGCCCATCCCCAAATTTCACCCATGCCACTCTCCCACACGCAATGGTCCAAGAGGAAGCTTTCGAAAGTCCGTCGAGGTACCGTGCAAAGGAGAGAATAATAGACTTGGGGGGTTAAAAAACAAGAAAATCGACTTGAGAGGAAAAAAAGAAAAAAGAAAAAGAACCATCTCTCCTTGGCCCGCCCCATGATCGAGTTCTGTTAGAAAGAGACAACACCTGGGTTTGACTGTTCACATTTGCCATGATAACGTGATCCGCCATTTTCAATGAAATGGAAGGAATTTGATATGTTTGACTGCGATTACTCGGATGCCTTGGTCTCCTCGGCGGCAGGTGCCTCGGCGGACTCCTTGGCCTCAGGAGCAGCGTCACCCGAAGGCTCGGTCTCGGACGAGGTCCAGAGGGTCTAGTGAAAAGAGTCAGTGACTGATATGAACACGGAATGCGTCTCAAAAAATGCTTACCAGGTTATCACGGAGGAGCTGCATGATGAGGGTGGAGTCCTTGTAGCTCTCCTCGCTGAGGGTGTCGAGCTCAGCAATAGCGTCGTCAAAGGCGGCCTTGGCAAGGTGGCAAGCCTTGTCGGGGGAGTTGAGAATCTCGTAGTAGAAGACGGAGAAGTTCAGGGCGAGTCCGAGACGGATGGGGTGGGTAGGGGCGAGGTCAGTCTGGGCAACCTCGGTGGCATTCTGGTAAGCCTCGAGCGACTTGTCGGCGGAGGTCTTGCGCTTGTCACCAAGAGCGAACTCGGCGAGGTAACGGTGGTAGTCACCCTTCCTGTAAGGCGCATTAGTGGTGCGACTTGACAGAAGAATAGCTCAAGGATACGAACATCTTGTGGTAGAAGACCTTGGATTCGCCGCTTTGGGCAGAGGGAATGAGGTGCTTGTCAAGAACAGCAAGGATGTCCTCGCAGATCTGGGCGAGCTCGGCCTCAATCTTCTGGCGGTACTCCTTGATAAGGGTAACCTGCTGCTCGTTGCCCTTGGACTCCTCCTTTTGCTCGATGGAGGTAACGATTCTCCAGGATGCACGGCGAGCACCAATGACGTTCTTGTAGGCGACGGAGAGGAGGTTTCTCTCCTCAACAGAGAGCTCCTGGTCGGCGGAAGCGACGTTCTTCATGTTCTCGACCATCTCTGTACCGAAATCAGTCTTGCGCATATTGCAAGCGACAGATGATGGACTTACCCTCGTAACGCTCAGCCTGCTCGGCGAGCTTGGCCAGGTAGACAGAATCCTCGTAACCCATGTTTGATGATTTGTGATGTAAAGTCTGGTGCGACATAGTGTTAGCGTTTCTGATTGGACCAGAAGATATGGTCGGAGTGTATGGTATGTTTGTAGATCAAGGCAGCTGTGAAAGTGGGGAACGAGCGAGCCAGGGGCGGTGTGAAAGCAGATTGGCCCAGAAGTCTTTAGCATGTGATGTTTTGTCGCGGGCAAACACAGTAGCGGGTCGCAAGAGCTGGGAAAGCGCGAGCAACCCGCGCGAATTGATTGTGATGGCAGTCGCGATGCTGGTGAAAGCTCTGAAGCATCGGAGGTAGGCGGGTGTTATCGTGAGCGCATCACCCAAAACAGCTTCTGGACAGCGCCTTCTTCACTTTGGAGCATCTTCTTTGTCGCGATCTCATCGATGGCAGCTGTCGACAGAGCTTGCATTGCGCCGTGTCGCTGTTTCCCGGTGTGTTTGCCCAGCCACGCGTCCGTCAAGCACTCTGACAGCAGGGGGTATTCGTTTTCGCACGCATTCTGGCTCGATTCTCGTGTGCAAGGTGCAAGCGGTAGAGGCTCTTACCTTTTGGGGAAGCGGAAGGGTATGGAAAGGGCGGATGTTTTGGCGGAAAGAGTTGAAGTGGTGCTGTTTGTGGAGGAAACAAGTCGAGGGGGGCAGTTGTGATGAGAGTTGGGGAGGGCGGCGGAGGCCAAGCGGCGGAGCCAATCAACGCTCGAGAACTCGAACTTTCTAGCTCAGGCGCCATCCGCACAGAAGCAGGACACGTCTTTGTTCTTCGTTGGGCTTCACTTGATAGATATTTCTTGATTTAGGAACGACTTCTCTACGTGATTGCTACCCTATGGCTCTGTGCCAGCTTGATCATATCATTACACGCGTTGGACCCGTCCCAATCGGATTGACCACCAACGAGACACGTCGACAAAGATCGACATGGAAAACGCGCATTTTATTTACATCTCCTCCCCGTGTGCTAAAGACAGCCACAATCTTGCGATTGACGCCTCCTCCATCCTAAGATATAAGGTGTTATAAGCTATCGAAATGCACAGTTACTCAAAAATGAGCTTGGCCACTGAGATAGTCTTCAATGGGTTCTTTCCATGGAAGCCACATTCTTTATAAGAGTATTGTGCATTTCTATAGCTACATCATGACTGTCTTTCGCACACGGGGAGGTTACATCGACTTGACGGCCAACCCCAGGCCCCTGATTCAGGAGCAGCTGCTTCAGAAGTAGATGAATCATGCCAAGAACATCCTTTCCCTTCGTGCAGATATCGATTCCAGTCTTGTGGTGCGGTGTGATGATGGTCACGAGATGGGATTCGATCCGTAGGCAGCCGTTGAGATCCACTTCCAGACCTGTCATGCGTCGTGCATTGTGCGAAAGCTCAACCAAGTGCATAGCCCCGAATCTCACTGAGAAGACACACACAGAAGAATGGTAAACTTCAAGTTGACTTCGTACTTGATTGAACGCGGTATTGCCTGCATGATGCCTGCATGATGCCTTTCCCTCGGATATTTCCCTTTCCTTGCCAATGCTGAAGCGCAAGCTAACAGCCAGTGAACGCCATTAACCCATGCCCAAAATATGTACATGCTCGAATAGAAATATCTATCGTCAATCATAGCTCAATCTGAATCAAGAGCGAGGTTCACCAACTAATTAACCTCCATTCCCTCTTCCTCATCTTCGTCAGCAATCTCTTCCATGAGTCCGCTCTCAGAATTCATTCTCCTCTTTCTGCCCTCAGGCCAATTGCTAAGAGCGCTGAGCCTGGCACCTCCAAGTGCCCCCACGGCCTCAAGCTCGTCTCCGCCGACTACCCGACCTTCAGTATCCACTTCCTCGCAAAGCTCAAGCATGGCGGCACGCGACAATCGTCGGAATCCTTCTGTACGCACCACACGTCCCCAGTGTGTCATGCAGAAGCTTGCTGCACGGCGCTTGAGCCAAGTTTCTTGGGCAACGCTTGCGCAGTCAAAGATGAGAGCAGCGTGCTGTATGTCGAGCTCGCGAACCAATCTTGCCACACAAAGATGATGCAGGCGCGGCATGTCATAGATATTGCTCATGACAAGCATACCTGCCACGTCTTCGAGGCTGGGCGATGGAGATGCAGAGTTTGTTATGGACGAGGGTGCGATGGAGTCGGTATAGAGGTAGTAGAGGAAGGCGCGCACCGCAGCGTATGGCTCTGGAATGTGCATCTTCTTTGTGTGGAACTCGGACATCTGAGCACTGTAAAGGCGAGCGAAGTGAGGCCAGCGTGCGGAAAGGATGAAGCGATGGACATGAATGGGCTGAGACGCATTCGCAGGCTTCTCATGGGACCTCACACTGTCCCCGTCATAGTCCTGGTCGTAGTCATCATCTGGGTTGGCTGTAATTATGAAATCGGCGCCGGAGCCCTGCTCAGGAGGAACGTCGAATGTACGGGCAAGATCAGCGCCGATAGCAGAGAGATGCGAAGAAACCCGACTGTCAGAAGTCGGTGTCTGTTGAACAGACCTAGACTCCAGAGTGAGCTTGTTACCAAGGAGGCCGAGCTTTCTGAGGTCGAGGTGGAGAACATCGCTAAGATATTCCTCGGCGTCAGGAGCGTTCCTGGGAAGTGAATTGGGACATCCAAGCAGCCAAGCATGTGTGCCATCCGCATCAAGACAGCAGTAATGCCATCGGTAATTTGGATTGAAGATGTCTTTTCCGTCAGCTAGCTTTTGCCAACGCAGAGAGTCCAGATCGAATGCCGACAGGCTAGTCTCAGACGCAGACATGAGGGTTGCCGGGGTGACAAAGTCGAGCAAGCATGCGGAAGAGAAAACATGGAAATGATATCCTACATTTTGTACAGGGAGGTTGGGGTTTGAAATGAAACGAAGAGAAGAGATTGAGCCTGGCGCAATGGGTGGGTTACGTTGGACCATGTAGCCGGGATTTACCTGGACACTGCTTGAGTTTGCAGCGTAGGCGCCAGTAGGGCCTGCCTGTGGAGTGATGGAAGTCGTAGAGTACATGGAGGACCTGGACATGTCATCGGCGGGATTGGCGCCTTCGAAAGCAGGGATGCCTTTGAGATCGAGCCACCAGATGTCGCTGGTACGCTCCATGTCTTCGGTCATACCTCCCGACACCCAAAGTCTATCGCGCCAGATCCATGTTGAATGGTCGTATCTGGGCACAAACTTCCAGGGGCGCGACCATGTCCAGGTCTTGAGATCGAGATAGCAGATGTCATCTAGTACAGCATTATCATGGCCAGTCATACCGCCACTGACGAAGAGCTTGTCTTCATGGATCACGGCCGAGTGTCTGGCTCTGCCACGAGGAGGAATACCCTGGATTTCAGGCGAGGTCCAATGAGCGGTCTTGAGGTCGAAGATGATAACGTCGGCAAGGTGAGAGCGGTGTTCATTCTCTCCGCCAAAGACAAGAAGCTTTTCGTTCTGCCAGAGACAAGCAGTGTGGCCTGTGTTTCGGAATCAGCACTAGGCAAGGGGTGATAGTGGGTGGTTCAAGCTTACCCATGCGCACGCCAGGAATGTCGCCGTAGTTGTCGACTAGACTCCATTGCTTGGCCTGCAGATCGAGCCTGAGAACATGGTTGTAGACTTCGTCGGTATATTGGTCGAAGCCGCCAAAAGCGTAGATCTGATCATTGCCCACATAGGTGACGGAAGCATTCACGAGACAGGCAGGGCGCTGGCCCACAGTGGTCATGATGGTAGGCATGTAGGCGTCGTGTGTTCGGCGACGCGACGAGTAGGTACGGCTTGACCTGGGAGAAGTAGACATGACATAGGTGTTGGTGGAGCCGGTAGACAGACGCGAGGATGGCGGCAGAGAGGCAGCCGAGAGATTTGGAAGGGATGAAGCCATATCGTCGTCGACTAGTTCATTCTCTTTATACGGCCTTGTGTTTGCTACTGGTGTCGGACTGCTTCTGCGACCGGCACAAGAAGAGTTATGTCCTAGAAGCAGACTATGCACAGCACAGTGGCTGTCTGGTCTCAGGGCGAGAGGCCAGATGCGCGGATCCTTATTCGAGACAAGCTGGAAGTAGGCGAACAGACGGCAATCAATCTAGTCAGTCGTCGTCGTCGCAACCAGCAAACTTCGCATCATGGCGTGTCTCGTCTTTAACGCCGGACGCCGACGGTGACGCTGCCCAGGCTGCGCGGTTGCTGTGCCAACTTTGTTTGCACTTGTAAGCAGACAGCCATAAAGGCCACCACTGCCTCGACCATCCTCGACACCTCCTCACCTCACACCACAAACCCAAAAACAGCATTCCACATTACCAAAAGCTTCCTAGGAAGCGACCCTTGTTCTCCTATTACCTCTTTACCATCCACGACGACTGCAACATATCTGCAACCATACTAACGGATCTCTTGATTGAGACATCTGTACGCTGCCCTCTCGACCACCGAGCCTCTTATCTCTTATCTAACGCCTTCTGCAGACAGCATCACTTCCACGTTAACAGCAACCCCTCACACATTGCCGCAGATATGGCAAGCCCTTCGGTTATGACGCCCATCAAGCGTCGTGATGGTCTCTTCTCGACTCGTTTCGCTGGTGGCCGCGCCCCCTTGACTCCTTCCCCTCAGACTCCCAAGCAGCAGAACTTTGTTCTCGACAAGGACGAGTCTATCCACCGCGGAAACCTCTTCCCCCGCTTCTCGCGCTCCATCTCAAAGACCAATGTCCGCGACTCGCCAAAGTCAAACATCGCCAGACATGTCTCAAACAACTCCCCTCGCCGCCTTGAGCTCGGCGTCAGTGACTGGAACCTGACTGGTACTGGTCTTTCAGCCTCCAACAAGGCTACCCCTTCAAGAACTCGCAACCTCAAGACTGTCAAGACTGGCAAGACAAAGATCAGCTACACCTCGGCCGACCGCTTCATTCCCAGCCGCACCAACTCGGATGCCATTACCAACTCGGGTGTCAACAAGATCGAGAAGAAGGACCACTCTCGCTCAAAGTCCTCGGCTGAGTCTGTCCTCGCTAGTGCTGCCTCTGCTTCTTCTGCCTTCGACCTTGGCAGACGTTCAACCCACGACGATGAGATTGATGCTGCTCTTGGCCTTGATGGCCTGAACCTTGACGATGACGAAGATGACAAGACCTACAACAAGCCTTCGCCCAAGACTGCCGCCTACCAGGACGAGATCGCCAAGGCCTGCGACATCTCGCTCGGCCAGAGAATTCTCGCCTTCAAGCCTGCCGCTCCTGAGTCGTCCAGACCCATTGACCTTCGCTCGCAGTACAACCGTCCTCTCAAGCCTACTGCCGCTGCCACACAGTTCCGCCGCCGTGTTGCAACTGCTCCTGAGCGTGTTCTTGACGCACCTGGCCTTGTCGATGACTACTACCTCAACCTCCTTGACTGGTCTTCTGGCAACCAGGTCGCTATCGGTCTTGAGCGCTCTGTCTACGTTTGGTCCGCCGAGTCTGGCGAGGTCAACTCTCTCCTCGAGTGCCCTGCTGACACATACATCGCCTCTGTCAAGTGGAGTCAGGATGGTGCCTATGTCGCTGCTGGTCTCGGTACGGGCGAGGTCCAGATCTGGGATGTCGAGGAGGGCTCCAAGCTCCGCAGCATGTTCGGCCACGACACCCGCGTTGGCGTCATGGGCTGGAACAAGCACCTTCTCTCCACCGGTGCCCGCTCCGGCCTCGTTTACAACCACGACGTCCGTATCGCCCAGCACAAGGTTGCTGAGCTCGTCTCGCACACTGGTGAGGTTTGCGGTCTGGAGTGGCGCCCCGATGGTGCCCAGTTGGCCACTGGCGGCAACGACAACCTTGTCAGCATCTGGGACGCTCGTTCGCTCAACGCTCCCAAGTTCCAGAAGACCAACCACAAGGCTGCCGTCAAGGCTCTTGCCTGGTGCCCTTGGCAATCCAACCTCCTCGCCACTGGCGGTGGTTCTCACGACCGCATGATCCACTTCTGGAACACGACCTCGGGTGCTCGCACCAACAGCATTGACACTGGTAGCCAGGTCACCTCTCTCAAGTGGAGCACGTCGTACAAGGAGCTTGTCAGCTCGTCTGGCTTCCCTGACAACTCGCTGAGCATCTGGTCTTACCCCACTCTGGTCAAGAATGTCGAGATCCCCGCTCACGAGTCTCGTGTCTTGCACTCTTGCCTGTCTCCTGACGGTCAGATGCTCGCAACCGCGGCTGCCGACGAGTCTCTCAAGTTCTGGAAGGTGTTCGAGAAGAAGGCCGGTGCCTCTTCTGCTGGCGCTTCGGGCGCTGCTTCGGCCAAGGCATCCCTTACCAAGACCACCACCATCAGATAAACAAGTGTCTGGTGTGTTGGATTCGACAAGAATACGGCCTTCTTCCTCTTTCTCTCTATAGGAACAAAAGGCCAGAGTAAGTTTTGACTTGGCTTGAGCTCACAGCCTCGTCACCTCTACCATTTTCGTATCAAGGGCATGAAAAGACACACGACTGGATTGGATTTTTGGAGTTGGGGACATGGATGTTGTTAAAATTATGTTTATCGTCATAGGAGTATGCTTTTTGGCGACTCATGTTTTAATCGAAAGACTCGAGGTCTACTATCATCAGATTAGTGCGTTGGCTTGCAGTGACTATCATGTGAATAGTGTAATGAAGGTGCTGGCCGTGTCATGCATGTCTGAAGTGATGTCGGAAGAGCGAGGAGGGCTACCGGACTGGCGGGTATGGAGATGGTATGGAGAGATGAGTAGTGTCTCCAGGATCTTGGCAGGCTCGTGGGTGACGATGACGCCGGGGTGCTCCATTTCTCCGCTGTGCCCGCGTTTGCAAGAGCTGAGACTGGCAAAAAGTCGATTGTCCTCGGCATACAATACCGGCCATGTCGTGAGTCCGTCGCCTCAGGCCTTGCCATGACAGTATGAGACCATGTTCATTGCCGACACGGTCATGGCGACGCTGCTTCCACGACTACTTTGTCACGCACCTGCCGCAATCGTCGCTGCACCCGGACTCGAACCACAAACTGCCTCGCGACGTCGCCGCCCCTCACGACAAGCCGTCAGGTAGACAGCCCGCCGTCCTATCCGCCGCCCGCCGCGACACGACTGTCGTGCGCATTCCCCTCAAGTCGGCCAAACACCATTATGGCGCTACTTGCTTGCGAGGAGGTCGCCAGCACAATGAAGACACGCACCAAGCCGGCACCATCGAGATACCCGCCTTTGCCAAACGCCAACCTGTTAGCCTGACCCGCGCCAACAACCCGCCGCAAGAGACTGGCGCTGCCAGTGAAAGTGGTGACCCTCAGGTCTTCTACTTTGCCGTCTTTGATGGCCATGGCGGCGCTCAATGTGCCGAGTTCTTGAGAGACCGCTTACACACCTATCTGGAAGACGCGGCCATCAACTTCCACATGGAAAGCAGTCTTCAAGAGCCCAAAGACACCGACATTGGTCACAAGCAACTTCTTAACCTGCAACGCAACCTGGTCAACACTTGGAGAGACACAGTAGGCGGCTATTTTAGACGCTTCCGCCCTCAATACTTTAGCATCTTCAAGCCGACCGCCAGCACTGACGAGCAGCCTACTGCTGTCAACTCAATTCAAGCTACCTTGATGTATGCTTTCCTCCACGCCGACATGGACTTTACAGCAGCCCAGGCTTCTAAGCATTCGCCCTCTCTTCCCGCCTCTACCGATGATCCTGTCTTGAGCGACCGACCTCTCAACGACAACGACATCCTCTCCTCTCCCGCCAGACCTGCCTCACAAAATCTTTCCAACGTCCTCAACCGCCCTATAGGTGGACATACCCGCTTTCAGGGCGGTTCCACTGCCTCAATAGCACTGATCTCCACGCCAACGCCTACGCCCTTCTGGAACCCAGCATCTCCAGCCACAATCGTGACAGCACACTGCGGCGACACTCGTATCTTACTCTGTCGTGTTAGCGATGGCAAAGCAGTACCATTGACTACAAACCACCATCCATCCACTCCAGTCGAAGCAACACGTCTCCGTCGCTTTGCCGCGACCTTCGTGACTGACAGTTTCGGCGAGGAGCGTATTCTTGGCCTTGCAAACACCAGATCCTTTGGCGATATCAGCTCCAAACGCATAGGTGTATCTGCAGAACCAGAGATTCGCATGACCCATATGGAGCCCAGTGAGTACAGCTTCCTGGTTCTTGTCTCGGATGGTGTTACAGCATCGCTCGAAGATCAGGAGATTGTCGATATCGTCAAAGAAGCAAAAACGCCCGAAGCTGCTGCCAAAGAATTGGCCACGTTTGCGACTGAAGTTGCTGGCGTCAGATCTGATAACGCTACTGCTATTGTCGTGCGTCTCGGTGGCTGGGAGCGTAGGGTCGAAGGTGGCGGTGGTAGCATTGGAACCAAGGAGGTGCGCGACTGGAAAAAGGTACAAGCCGAGGATCCAAGAGCGAGCAGGCAGTAGATCTAGCCCTATTGCACGACGTCCTCTATTTCTTTTCCTCTTCTTCACCGTCCTATATATACATATACACTATTATCTCTCTTACATGCGCCGGCGTTCAGGGTTTTGGGCATTTCAAAGTAAACTTTCGGGTTCTAGCAACGGGTATATCAATCGGGTCTGAACCCCTTTTCCTATCCTCATTACTTATTTTGCGAAAGCACTTTTGTTGGCATTTTCTTCTTAGTCATATAGCGGCAATCTACCCATACCTATGTCTTTCTTTCTTGGACCGGAAGACCCAAAGCTTAACTATTGCACGTCGTACCACAGACAACCAATATCGCGACCTTGAATTAGATAGTGATTGGCCGCTGCTTTGTGAGTTAGAGATAAGAACTGGAACAAAGCGAATCATCAAGTGTGTAAACGAGGAAGTAAAAAGTCGTGTGAAACAATGATTTTGGGTATCGTAAAATTTTCCGAGGGGCTTATTTGGGTTCTAGGTACTAGGCTCATCAAAGTTGTCTGACACTCCCCTCGATGAGTGCGGCCGAAAAGTCTAGTCCTCCCTTACATGATTGTGCGTATACATGAGTCTTTCATTGGATGGGGTACGTGATGGATGGTGATGATAGTGGATGGGATGTGTGATGAGTGTGGGTATGGTGTCATGGATCGGTGTATTGTGGTGTAGGATTGGGGGACGGTGCGTAGGGCATGCAATTTCGTTCAATAAAAGCGCTCTGCACCCTGTGCACCTCTTCGAAACTCATTCGCCTTCCTCCTCCTCGCTCTTCTGCAACTTAAACGTGGCCCCTATTCTGCTGTGCAGTTGTTCGAAGTGTTGCTGATGCCCGCTCCCATGGTGTCAAGTATGGGCTGGAGCCTATGAGGAAGGATTCCAGTCGTCAATGTTGCTCTCGTCCCGTCTTCGTGCAGAACTCAAACGAGAGGTGTAGTCATCAACGGAGTCTCCGTGTGCGCTCAGAAGATTTTTCTTCCAAGCAAAAGCGTGTCTAGGGTCTGGTCATTCGTCTGCCATACTGCCATATCTCCTAGGACATTTGAACGTTGGCTGCAGCGGCTACAAAGATCTTGATTAGCGACGGAATTTTTGGTCAAAGTGCTTGGGGTAGTCATTTACCAGATTGGCGCTTGATCTGCTCGCGAGCCCAGCGGGCGGTGTCCTGAGTGCGTTGAGAGTATTCCTTGTTGGCGCGAACCTCGCGGGCCATGCTGGTGACCCACTGCTGGCTGAAGGAGGCACTGTACTCGCCGTTGGGGAATGTCTCGGACAGGTCACCAATGACACCCATGCTGGTGCGGAGCAGAGCCTCGGAGCGGTTGGGGTCTTGGTAGATGGTCTGCAAGAGACTGAAGATTGACTCGACGTAAGGAGCCAACAGTTGGCCTATGAAACGATTAGCATCACAGAAGCAGAAAGAAGGTGCCATTTGCACTCACTCTTGCCACCAGTTCTCATGGCCATCAAAGCACCAGACCAGGCATCCATAATGCCTTCGCGGAGAGTGACGACATACTCGAGCATCTCGAAGGAAGTGTCGGGCACATTGATCGAGGCGGCCTGCTGCAGGACCTGTGCAACGACAGAAAGGTAGGTCTCGAAGGCACCGCCGATGGCCTGAGCAATGTCGCCGAAGCACTGGAGGATGGCCGGCTTGAATTGGTTGCCGAGCGTCGAGCTCTGTCAAAATTCGTCAGAAAAGTAGTGGAACTCCGGATGATTCGCTAGACTTACGCGAAGGTCGTTGAGAAGGTTATTCATCAGAGCATCGCAGTACGGCTGGATCTTCTCGTTCAAGGCACGCGAGATGTCGCTAACAAGACCAATGGCCATGGCACAGATGGCAGGCTCTTCCTGATTGGCAAGAGCAGTGTACAGGAAGGAGGCGAAGGCCTCCATGTACTTGGCAAAGTCCTCCTCGACGGCGCTGGCAAGAGCACCAACGGCAGCGAAGATGGTGTCAGGAACCGAGGACTTGGGACCAACAGTGTTGAGCAATTGGAGCATGAGCTGCATGATGCGATCGGCCTGGGGCTTGATCTCGGTCTCAAGACGCTGGATGATGGCAATAACGACACTGGTCAAGCTAGTCTGCATCTCCTCAAGCATGAGTTTGTCCTCAACACTGACAACCTGTTGGCTCAAAGAAATGGTAGACTCCAGACGCTCGAGGATGACGTTGGTAAGGTGGCCGACGATAGGGAGAGAGTCGTTGGCCGAGTTGGTGACGAAGGCGTTGAGGACCTCGTAAGCAGCAGTTCGGAGCTGATGGTCGGCATCGGTTCTACATGACACGTCAGTTTGGTTCCAAGACACAAGCGTACTCATCAGCCTACCTCTCGGTAACCTGCAGGAGGTGGGTGACACTGTTCTGGAAGTGAGCAGATAGAGCGTTCTCCTGGCATCCTGGCTCTCCAGCAAAGCGGTCGGCAAGGTTCATCAAAGCCCAGCAGCAGGACGAGGCCATCTTAGGGTGGCTGGACAGACCGTTGAAGAGCGAGCTGATCAAGGGCTGCAGGTGTGTCGTGGGGTCGATCGAGTCGGAGCAGGTCTCGCAGATACGGCCGAGAGCGTAGGCGACCGAGTCTCTAACCTGGATGACTGGATCTTCCATCATGCCAATCATGACAGGGAGAGCCTGTTTGATCAGGGGATCGAGGACCTTCTCGTCAGGTCCTTCCATAATGGCACCGAAAGCAGAGACAGCTGCATCCCTGTAGTGCCAGTCCTCGGAGCGGAGGTGCTTCTCGACGAACTGAAGAACAGCGGGGACAATAACACCACCAACGGTCTGGGCCCAGAGCTGCAGACATTGGTAAGCAGCGCGAGAGATGTTGTACTCATCGTCAGCAGCATCCTCGTCCTGCTTGGCAAGCAGCTCGAGCAGAACGGGCACCACCTCGGGGGTGGCGATGCGGGCAAAGTTGAAGTACTCGCGCATCTCTGTGGATCCCTCAGCAGTAGCCTGTTCACTTGTCAGTCTTGTTCAGAGAAATTCTATCCTTCGATCACGTACCTGAGAATTGTCATCCTCGATTGAAATCTCCTCCTCACAGACGGTGCACCAAAACTCGACGGCAAGCTTGGCAACATCTTCCTCGTCATTCTTCATGCCCTGGATGGTCAAGCCGAAGAGGGCCTTCTCCATGTAGAAACGCATCTTGTCGTAATAAAGACCCATGATTCTGTTCAAGCAGCCATATGCACCCTGCTGGATGCGGTTGTCGTCGGCCTGAGTGGCCTCGCAGATGACCTGCATGATGTAGTTGCGCTCACCTTCGTTCTCGAAGTTGGTGCGGACGAACTCGAGCGAGTCTCCCAAAGCAGTGATGGCGGCATTTCTGACATCAGCGTTAGGCTCCTCCTTTCTTGCACCCTGGACGACAGCGGTGAGGATGGCGTTGGAGTGCTGAGAGAGACTATCTCTAAGGTCCTGGTCCTCAGCTTCGCAGATGAAGCCAATGGTAGTGAGGGATGCCTGCTTCTGGTGGTCGGCGCCCTCGCCAACGTTCTGCACCAGAGTGGGCATGAGCTCGGGCCATTGCTCGCGGGGAATCTCGATAGCGGCGATTGAGGCGATGAATTGAGCTGCTGACTGTCCTGATCTGGAGTCATTCGACTTTAGTGTTTGGAGGGCAAGAGCCTTGATTGATTGCTTGACGTTGGGGTCGACTTGGTTGATCCATCGATCCTGGACTTCGCGTAGGCGGGTGTATTCACGGGCGGAGAATGAGTTTTTCAGTGCGAGACCGGCGGCCATACGCACTTGAGGTTGTGCTTGCTCGTTGGCGAGTTCTTGTGATAGATGGGTAAGGTATCCAGACTAGTCATCGAAACGTCAGCACGTGCCCGGAAGAGAGTGAAAAGACTGTCAGATACGTACGAAGTTGGCCTCTGCGGCCTGGTTGAGCTGCGCTTCGGCAGCAGTTCTGACTTGGGTGTCTGTTGACTGTCAGCATGCTGTCGAAGACGAGTTCAAGACGACCAGCGCAGTCAAGGAATGGACGTACCAGGCGACAGGGTCGCCGAAAGCAACGCTGAGGCATCCATGATTTGCGCAATTCGTAACAAGTAAGAGGCGTTTAAGGAAAAGAATTAAACAGGCTGACCTGGCCTGACTACAAGAGCGTCGGGGATACAGCAGGAAGGAGTGTGTGGTTTGAAGGTCGTGGCGGAGAAAAGCGATGTTTAAGGAGACAACGAGAGCTGCTTTTCCTGGTTCACGGTCGGGGAATGAAATCGCCGGCAGGTGCGAGTGGGACCCTTGGGACAGCCCGCTTCAGTGTCTGCACTCAATCCATCCCATACTCAGGAACCAGTGCATTGTTTCATTTGCTCTTTGCTCTTCTTTGTATTTCATTCCACAATATCACAGCTACATAATCTAGTCGTTACTTAGTTGTCATTCTCCAAAGAACGTATTTCTCAATCCGCTTCATTCAGACACCTCGCGCCTTCCGTAGAATGGAAAGGAACCGTCGTCATCGAAAAAGCCAAGACAAAAATGAAGGAAAGCATACCTAGTGACACCCTTCACTTCTTTCTACCAAGTTCGTCGATTGATCCGAATAGACAAAGAAACAGCTGCACTACTGTATAGCCTATCGCTCTCAAAACGTCCTGTCATCGTCATCCAGGGTCTCTATACACTGCTGTCGCTGGAGGATTGCGCTCAACTGAGGTCGTCGCTGGGCTGACCCCTCATGGCAGGGCCTGCTGTAAACAATGGCACTGACCATGTAAACAGTGTGGTCCGGCCTGAACTCACCACCATCATTAGCAAATACCTTCGCTCGGCCCTCTGCTATCTCGTTCTCACTCAACTAGCATACTTTCTAGAATGGCACGATATGACAATTCTTTTCTTTTGAGCAGTGGGGCTGCGACAAAGTTTTGGCGATAGTCCCGTCTTCGTCTCAGCCACTTTCTGTCGCCAGGGCAATGACTAGGTCAAAAGGCATAACATGTTATACTGTTCTGAAACATCTTATACATGCTAATATGCTACGTTGGATGCTGAGCTTGTTTACATATAGAGAAGCAGTGCGTATAGGTTTGAATCAATCCTTCAGGCGTCAATCACATTTCTGTCAGCTACGGTATGTCTAGGTTGAATTGCTAGTGCGCTGATACCACTGCTCGTCGTAGAGCAACGTCAATATCCTTGCGGCGATATCCTGGCGCTCGCATCAAGCAGGTGCCTGACAAACTCATCTCTGCATTTTGTGTTAGCTTGAGATCAGCTCGACAAAGATAGGGATGCTTACGCTCGACAAATTTCCCAATATCAATCGTGAAGCGAGACTTCCGCACTGGCTGAAAGGCGTAGGCATACATGTTTCCTGTCATTGGTATGGTTCCATACTGTTGGTCAATAAGGGGAATAGTCGACCGTCGTTCGTCAACCTGTGGCTCAAAGTGCGTTTGCATCTCAGGATAAGACCTTCGAGGGGGAAGATTGGTCAAATCTGGAGGCATATATCCTACGTGCGGAAGACCAGGATAATATGCAGAGTGGCTCGGACGAGTGACAGGTTCCGAGGCAGCCAAGTTCTGGACGTACGCTGTTATCGGATCCATAGGGGGAGACCTCTCAGATGATCCTGGGCTGATAGACTCTTCTTCTGGCAGCTCAATCTCCGCATAAGTCGCGCTGGGGTCCAAATGAATGCCCTTCTCCGCAAGGTAACCCTCGACGTCGTATGCGTCAAACCATTCACCATCCTGATACACGATTAGCTTTGTATAACTGATTCTACATGGCAAAGAAACCTACCATGCCCATGACTCCACGCAGTAACATCTCTGCCGTGAGAGCCTCTTCGATGGTAGATCCACCGATCTTATGAGGCCCAACTGTGGTTACAGCCCAAGAGGTCGGTGATTGATAACTGAGACCCCCCTCTTCGGGTGGTCTAGGGTAATGTGTACCGGCACCGCCGACATGAATATATGTGACACCCCAGTTCGAGAGTGGCTCTCGAGTGCTTCGACTCAAAGTTGACTGCAGACTGTACTTGACTCGATCAACAGTACCAGCAGCCTTGAGCGTCAACTTGAAAACGTTGTTGAAAAGGACGGGAACTCGGGTGGGGTCGCAAGCAAGTCGATAGGCATACTCACAGCTCGCCCGGTGAAGCCTCCTAGCAAATGTTCTTTCGAACGAACTGTACGACGCCGGAATTCCTAAAGACCGTAGCATAGACGTCGACATAGTATTGTCTTCAATTCTATGAGGAAGGTCTGCTGCATTGACGGGAGCAGTAAGAGGGCTCCAGATAGTCTGCTTATCCTCGGTTCGCGGCGAGATATTGTTTGCCTCCGCCGTAAGAGACAAGTCCTTCTCTTTGATGCTCGTATCTGCAATGAGTTCGGTTGCGGAAGGGCCTCTCTCTGGAGACCCCTTCAAACTCAGCGAATCTGCTCGACTGTGACCAGAGTACATCTGGCCAATGTCTTGAAGATCAGCTAGCATAGTGGGTGGAACACTGGCGGCAGAACATTTTTGGGAAAAGTTGCTGAAAGTCTGGTTCATCGACTGGATGGTAGATTGAAGTTCTTCGACTTGTTTACGGAGCTCATTGATAGTGTCCTCCTTTCTCTGCCGATAGGCTCTTTGAGCCAGACGGATCTGTGATCTCCGTTTCTGTATAAGTCAGTTGGTTGTTTGTATGTCGAGATGAGACGGCGTCAACAGTGACATGACGACGAGCTAACGGAGATAACTCTTGTTCTTTTCCTTTCTTGTCTTTCGCGGTGTTCTTTTCTCGTCGTATGCACGCAACAAACAAAATACTTACATCAGCAGTCGACTCGTCTTGTGTATCTAGTCGAGGTCTTCCCCTTTTCTTGCTTTCATCGTTATTGGAATCAGACTCATCTCGTGATCGTCTCAACCTGGACTTCTTCTCAGGCTGAGCTGAGTCGATTCGAACTGCTGACATGCTTGTGCTATAGTCTGGCAAGCCGGAGCAGGCGCGTGAATTCTTTTGGTTCAGGTTCAACTTCAGGTTTTTGCTGAAGACTCGAGACGGCGTCCGAGCGCGGTAAAGTCTGGGATATACGCGTTGTACAGACCAATGCCACGTTCGCAGTCAGAACTGTTGGACTTGCCGATATAGAGAGGATATCTCGTGCAATTTCTCGATTAGGCTTTTTGAATATGGTGGAAAGAAGAGTAGAAGGAAAGATTACTGATCGAAAATAATGAGATGTTGGGGAAGAAGGCTGTCCGACTGGCGACCGTTGCGGCGGGGCGAGGCTGACAGATGCCAAGAGTGTCCTGTTTCACCCAACATCTCCTGACCGAGGTTCCTATCCTTACACGTGCATATGTATCTCTCCCGCTCTTCTAGCGCGTGAGCATCCGCATGTTGCATGTATACCACTAGCACATGTCTTGACATGACCTTGAAGCCAAAGTAAACTCACGTTCATCCGACCATGTCTTTGCAGTATGCTGCTCGTCAAAGTCTTGCTTTGCGTTCACCACTGCTTCGGAAACTCGAAACTCCGAAAGACCTGTGCAGCATGACAGGTACCGGGAATATCTACAGCTGCGCTCTGTGGAATCCTCTATCCTGGATATAAAGCGTGTCTGTCTGATCTCCTACGCTTCGAGCCCGCAATCTTGGCCTAACAAGATCGTACTACTTGCTATCTAGATGAGAAGAATGAGACATCGCTCTGGAGACCATCAGCAAAACCGCTCAGACAACACCTCAAGCAAGTAATACCTTGTCTGAGACTGGTGCCGTCTATTCTGGTCACTCAAAGCCTCAGATCTTCCTTGTAGGCCATGGTATGCAAAGCAAAGTGTGGATGATCGATGAAGTCAATAAAAGAACGTCATATGACATGCGACGTCCACTGTCTTTAGGGCAACTGGAACTACTAAGGCTTTGCATGACGAGAAAGGCTTCGACAACGAGGACAACTTATGACATCGTGAGTGTTTCGACGATGAAGGATTGAATGACAACGACGAGATCGAATGGAACACTGTGATGACAAGACCTACCTCGTGTCTTCCAACGATGGAATCTTTGATGCAGATATGCATGTCTCATTTTGGGAAAAGCTGGCCGCCATTTGTTTCCTTTGATGCAAAGCTTGAACGTCTCAGATGTACACATCTGGGTGTTCGCATCCTTTTCATCTTACTACTATAAGACGTAACGCTGAACCGACCTTTCTACTCCTCAGTCACAGACAAACACAAAAACTAGGAAGGCAACCTCATCGTCATACATTTGCGCCAACATGCGCTTCGAGAGCAAGCTTTCGATCGGTGCAACCGTCGTGTCGTTCAGCGACCGTGAGCTCAAGTATAAAGTCAAGAAACGCATTGGAGACGGCGGTTTCAGCACCGTGTTCGAAGTCCAAAGACTCAGAGATCAAAGAGTGTTCGCCATGAAGGTCGTTCCTACTACCGGTTCTCACCGCAGAACACCCAACGAGATCATCTTTCGTACAGAGGCTACACGACTCACCCAGGTTCAAAATCACCCCCACATCATGGAGCTTTTAGACCTCTTGTACTTTGGAAACCTAAAGGAAGGAGGCTTCATTCTGGAATTCGCTAGCGAAGGCAACCTCGGGGACCTTCATCGTCGACTTCCTGAG
Source organism: Aureobasidium sp. EXF-3400 (assembly GCA_024195585.1). Classification (NCBI taxonomy): domain Eukaryota; kingdom Fungi; phylum Ascomycota; class Dothideomycetes; order Dothideales; family Saccotheciaceae; genus Aureobasidium; species Aureobasidium sp. EXF-3400. Next base: position 35,749 of record SWBL01000403.1, read on the forward strand.
AGTCAACACGTAGCTCTGTCGCAGCTCGTGACCTACGAGATGACTGAAGCCCTCCATCATATCCACTCCCTCCAGCCAGCCATCGTCCACCGAGACATCAAGCCCGACAACATCCTGGTCTTCCTAGCCGGCACCGACCGCAAACCATGTTACCTTCTCAAGCTCGCAGACTTCGGCATCTCTAAAACCGTCGACGATGACAATGACCCGAAACTTCCCCATGAGCCAATGTCCGGACGTGCCTTCAAACCTTACAGAGCTCCCGAGACTGCGAAAGAACTCGGAGAGGTCCACACCCGAGGCTTCGAAAGCAGAGCAGACATCTGGTCTCTTGGAGTTGTTCTGTTGGAAATCCTCAACACTACTGTCAGAAAGTTCACGACCGCACCCGCTCACTGCAACATCCCCACACAAGCTCTTCCATTGATCAGAGCCATGCTGACGCAAGATCCTTCGAAGCGTGCATCGGCCGGAGAGTGCAAGAGATATCTCTGGTACAGAGAAGGAGCCAGTGTGGTTGTCCACAAGGTCATTGACGCGTCCAACGGAAAGGACGTTCTTGGTGAGGGCATGAAGCGTCTGAGCATCGACTAGTCAGTGACATCCTCGACACATCACATGGTTTCCTTTCTCGGTTATGGGAGATGGGTAGTGCAGAGCGAGGAGAAATCAACATGATTACACACGCAGCGCAATGGGAGTATCGTTATCACGAACATTAGATGACATGGATGGGAACTGGAGTTATAGGTTGATATCACAATCCAAGACAATTTTTTTCGTTTTGACTTCAGGTACTTCTTATGGTGGACATCATCTGCAGCCAGTGTCATTAGGTTTGTCCTCATTGCAGTCATCTCACGCTCCAACTACAAGACCTCTCTTCTCGGAGAGGAGCACAATAAGGTCCGACCATGAGTCAGCCCAGTCAATACAGGTATCTCGATTACGATCCGTGGACGGAGCGATAGGAATGTCACCTTTTGTCGATGTACAACTATGCTTGGCAAACTCATGCAAGGACAAAGAGGGACTGTTCAAAAGGTAAAAGGTGAATGTACAATGTATACTTCGATTGATGGTCATGTCTCATATCTTTTGTGTGGCATATTCATTGAAGCTTGGAAATCTCCAGAACAGCCTTGCCGAAGTTCTTGCCTGAGAACAGGCCAAGAAGGCCCTCAGCGGCGTTGTCAATGCCCTCGGTGACACTGAACTGGGGCTTGTAGGTGCCCTCGTGAATCCACTTCTGGACGTTCTTCTGGTGGTCAACGAAGTACTTGGGGCCCATGCCCTCGTCGCCGACGATGAAGCCCTGAACCTTCAGGCGCTTGGCGACTATCTGCATGAGGTTGCGGATGGGGTACTGCTCGCTGGGAGCGGTGTTGTATTGCGAGATCATACCGCAGCAGATGATGCGACCGAAGTCGTTCATGGCGTTGATGGCGGCCTCGAGGTGCTCACCACCAACGTTCTCGTAGTAGATGTCGACACCGTTGGGAGCAAGTCTGGCGAGGGCATCGGCAGGCTTCTCGTTCTTGTAGTTGAAGGCACCGTCGAAGCCGAGGTCGTTGGTAATGTAGTCCTTCTTCTTGTCGTCGCCGACAGAGCCGATGACCTTCAGGCCCTCGTGCTTGGCGAGCTGGCCAACGAGCTGGCCAACAGCACCAGATGCGGCACTGATGAAGATGGTCTCGCCCTTCTTGGGCTCACCAATGGCGTAGAAGCTCGAGTAGGCGGTAAGACCGGGCATGCCGAGGGCGCCAACGAAGAGCTTGGGGTCGAGGTTGTAGGGGTTCTCGAGCTTGCGAGCGGAGGCAGCCTGTTCCTTGGAGACGACACTGTACTCAGCAGTGTCCTGCATCATAACAACAACATCGCCAGCCTTGAACTTGTCGTTGTCGGACTTGAGGACGGTCGAGATACCAGAGTTGGTAATGGGCTTGCCGAGAGCGAAGGGAGGCGAGTAGGACTTGACTTTGGCATCACGCATACGGCCACGCTGGTAAGGGTCGAAGCTGATGTAGTGGTTCTTGACGGTGAAGCCACCCTGGGGAGGGGCCTGGTCGACATCGAACTCGGTCGACTCGATGGTCAAATGCTCGCCAGGAACGGGCAGGCCCTGGGGCACCTTCTTGAAGATCAAAGCCTTGTTCTGAACCATGGTGTATGTGTAGAGCGTGAGAGGATAAGAATGCAGTGGGAGCAGAGAACAACAGAAGACGAGGGGATTACTTTCTAATAAGAGGGGAGCTCAATCGAGATGACGAAACGGCCGACATGAGCTTATAAAGCAGAAGGCCTACCAAGGCTCCATGAGAGAATTTCACCGCATCCGAGTTGAAACCTCGGTCTCAGCAACAATCAGAAGCTCGCTCGATCTCGCTTCTGATTTGACTGCTTTGTAATCCTCAATAGCTCGTGTCATGTCACCTTCCTTTCGAAACGGAGAGAAGGCGAACCTTGTCGTTTTCAGGGTCTTTCGCTGAGCGACTATCGATAAGCTCTCGGATGCCAGCTCGCTCGTACTGAGCACTTCCAGCAATCCTCTTTTCACAGATTGCTCCAACAGCCAAGACATCCGCTCTCTGCCATTTACAAATCTAATCTCTCTCTTGATCATGTCAGCGCGTTATAAGGGCCCGAGATATTCTAGGATTCTTATCTCAGCCTGTCGTTGAGCTAACATGAAGATATGCTTTCGTCAGTCGGCTGTTTTTTTCCCTCGCTTAAAAATTCCCTATCTAGACAAAGATGCGAATCTTTCGAAAATGCTTCCAGAGCACTCTTGACCGACATCAATCTGCATTCCCATCACCCGGCATCTCGCATCCGACGAGGAGCCAATCGAATTGAATATGTCTCCTTTTGTTGATCCGGTGGCACAATTGCTCAGAGATGCTCCTGCTTTGATCTTGGATGGTGCGCTCGCAACAGAGCTCGAAACCCGTGGACTCGATCTCAGCTCAAAATTATGGTCTGCCAAAGCTTTGGAGGAAACACCAGAAGCCATATATGGGGTCCATCTCGATTACTTCAGAGCTGGTGCTGATATCGCCATTACTGCAAGCTACCAAGCCACCCCACTCGGTTTATCACAACACCTCGGCATGAGCCTCGAACAGTCCCAGAAGCTCATCCGTCGTAGCGTGGAGCTCGCTCAACAGGCTCGTGACACCGCCATCCAAGAAGAGCAACAGAAGAACCCTTCGATCCAGCCGAGAAAGCTTCTGATTGCGGGAAGCGTCGGACCTTACGGTGCTTTCCTTGCCAACGGAAGCGAATATAGGGGTGATTACCACTTGTCAAACGACGAATTCAAGGACTTCCACAGACCTCGCATTGAGGCTCTAGTGGCGGCCGATGTCGACATTCTGGCTTATGAGACCATCCCATCTTTGCCAGAAATTAAGGCTTTGATTCAACTGCTCGAGACAGATTTTCCCAGCACACCAGCCTGGCTGGGTGTGACACTGAGAGAGTCGGATGCGTCTCTACTGAGTGACGGCTCTTCCATGTCCGAGGTCATCAACCTGGTCAACGCTTGCAGTCAAATTGTATCTGTAGGCGTCAACTGCATTCCCGAGCAGAATGTATCCGCAGCTCTGGATTATCTCAAGCCTTTGACTGATAAGCCCCTTATCGTGTACCCAAATTCTGGTGAAACCTGGAACGCAGAAGCCCGAATGTGGAATGGTCCACGTGTGGAGGGCAAGGAACACGCTGAGCTGGTTCGAGAATGGTTTGATAGGGGCGCCAGGCTGATCGGAGGATGTTGCCGCACCGGTCCCAAGGACATCCAGAACACCCGCGATACTATTGCGTCCTCCTAAACGAGGCATGTGATTGGTATTGGACGGAGGCGAGATGAGATGCATGCTATGCGCACAGGTGAGTCACCTACATGCGGTCGAGTTTGTCAACAGTACTAACGCAACACACAGACAAAGATTAGCAGTTGCTTCCGTTGGTTTATCACCACGTAGCCTGCTATCTCGTCAAGAACTCTCACATCAACCTAACAAACGATGATTGATATGCTTGATGATTCATCAATCAGATTTGTGTATTTGAGCTGACAGTCTCTGAACATTGTGGCATATCAGCCAGACTGCCGGACTCAGCTACCAGAGCTGTCAGCAGAGTGGTGTTCTAGACTTTCAAACAAGCGCCATGTACCACGATCCTCCACGGATTGCGAAAATACAACCCAGTCCTATCTCTGACCATAATCCGACTTGGTTTGCGTGCTAGATTGGTTGGATTTCATTGTTGTCTTGGTATGGGTGCGGATGACAGCGATCTTGATAGCGACTGGTTAGACCAAAACGGATGCGCAGATCTCCACAATCCGAACATCGCGGGTTGAAAAATTTTCAAATCTTGGTCGTGAATGTTCGATCTCTCTGTGTACTCAAGACTCTCTCAAATCCATAACGCTACTGTCTTATCTGTCTCGTGCAAGTATATTTCTCGTGTACGAATGTGGATTGTAGAAGTTGGTTCTCAGCATTGTTGACTGTTTTACAAACAGATAAAATGAACTATATTGGAAGTCGCATCTTTCGTACAATTCGTGAATGAATCCAAGGCTAACTAGACACCACTGCTGATGGTTCTGGAATAGCGGTATCTGGGATCGTGGTCTGCGACCAGGCCACCAAGCGGTTCATCACCACCTGCAGCTAGAGGAGCATAGAGCTCATCGTTCGTCGCCATGGCCGGACTTTCTAGTCTATTCTCGGTGGGAATGCTGTTCATTCTAGATTGGTGAACACCAGCACGACCAAGGTAGCTGAAACGACCTAGCTGACTTCCAGTGGTAACAGCCTGAGGTCTTCGAACAACAGCTGTCTCTCCTGAGCTGGTAGAGCCAGTGTGTTGATGTGAGTTCGAGCGGAATCCAGTACCGTACATGGCAGTGTCTTCTCCAGAGTTGCGACGGCCTTGACCGTTGGCCACAATTGCACCGTCTGGTCCGCCCTTCTCGCTCACGGTTTGATCGGCCTGAAGTTCATTTGCGACGTGGTGGGCGTCGGCTTCGTTGATACCAGCAGCCATCAGCAAATTCTTTCTCTTTTCAACCTTGGCTGCGTGATCCATGTCTTGCCCGGGATTTGCCTTGAGATGTGTTAGTCACTTTGAGAGAGTTATACTAAGCGAAGGACAAAACTTACAGTCTCATATTCCAAAATCTTGATGAACTTGTAAAATCCGGCCGCGACGATCGATCCCAGGACTGGGCCCAACCAATATATCCAGTCTGATTGCCAGCAGAGTCAGAAATGTGTTTGATTTGTTGCGTGAAGGAAGTCGTGGGTGGGTTTGTGGTGTTTGGGGGGG